>PVJC01023883.1:0-25998 GCA_004026665.1 Murina feae | reverse complement strand
CCATTTGCATCAGCATGGATGGAAATGGAGAGCATTATGCTAAGTGAAATAAGCCAGTCAATGAAAGAAAAATACCACATGACCTCACTTATTTATGGATAATAAAGACCATTACAAAATGATAAACATAAACAAATACAGAGACAGAGCAGCCTTGAACAGACTATCATCCTACAGCTGGAAGGCTGGGGATGGTTGGCGAGGAGTTGGGAGATCAACTGAAAGACTTGCATGCATGCATAGGAGAATAATCAGTGGACACGGGAAACTGGGGGTTAGGGAGGAGGGGGGGGAAGGGCAAGGGGAAAAAATGGAGATCTATCTATCATCTGTTGTAATACTTATCTATCACTTGCTGTAATACTTTAAGCAATGAAATAAAAATAAATAAATAAATAAATAAACAACAACAACAAAAAAACAATGGCATCTCAGAATTTCATGCAAGGCATGATAATGAGTTTTTAAATGCAAATTCCAAAAAAATGGATTTCAGTAGAAAATGAATTTGAAATTGCAAGTTGGCCATATCTGGGAGGACATGTGAGTATTTATTACGGAGTTATGACACATACATATTTCTTTTGACAAATCATTGACAAAAATGCATAATACTCCATAGCTTATTTCTGACATAAATCATGGTCCAATGAAAGTACTGTTTATAAGTAACAATAATAGGGCAAACTGTTCCCTCCCTCTCTGATTTACTATTCACTTATAATGCCAGAGTAAGTAAAGAAAAACAAGTGAAGGTTTAATGAATATTTTATAACTGAAAGTCAATTTTGTAGGAGTCAGAATTGCCAGATAAAATAAAATTTTCAAGTATAACTGACCTTCTATTATCTCTGGAAGGGGACTGGGACCCGAATGAGAGGTTTGCCTCAGGCAGGCCTTCAGTGTGTGGGTTCCTGACTTAGTTCAGGACAGAATTCACAGCATGAGTCCAGGTGATTTTGGAGAGTATGTTTACTAGAGCTGGGGACAGAGAAACAAAGGAAGGGCTTACAATAGAAGAAACAATAGGACAGCCTAGAAAGTGCTGCTTTGGCCCTCTGAAACATAGGGAAGAAGTGAGCCATATGGGGCTGTGTGGACTCACTGAGAAGTAAAATTCAGAATGGCAGAAGTGAGCCAAGACAGGGATGCTTTTAGTTCATTGAACAGTGAGAGAAAAGGAGGCCTTGGAGAAAGGTTCAGGGGGAAATCCTGAGAGTAACTGCCACTTTCTGCTGATGCAAGTCTCCTGGGGATCCTTAGAGTTTAGCAGAAAGATAGCAAAAATACATGATAAGGAAGAGGGACACAGGCATGTTCCAAGAATAGTACGCTGACTTACTTCATCTTGAGGGTTTTTATGTTTTCTAAAGGCAGGAATTTTAGGGGAGGTTTCAGAGGAGGATCTTAATAAAAATATTAGTCAGTTTCCCAGGTACACCCTTCAATGCTGATTCATCCAAATGAGGGTATAGGGGGGTCAGGGTTATTCTGTAGTCACTTTCACCTTTTAAGAATATCATTGAAGAGGGACCAGGACCAAGGTGGGCCTGCCATGCCACAGTCTGGAATGTGTAAACCATTTGCTTCAAAGTGTCCTTGGTTAGAGGAGATAAGACCTTGTGATTTATTATCTGGCTGTAAATTGCTTGACCAATTTGTTCAGCTATCTGTCTCAGTTGCCCCATTCCACTTGCCAAGGGATTTTTCTAACTTCTTATTATCCTGCCTTACTACAAGCAACATATTCCGAGAGGCAACATCATTACAACACACAGCTGGTTTTCTGTGGATGAAAAATGTTCTTAAACCTAAATTGTGGAGGAGTTTCAAGATTCCCTAGGCAGCACAGCATATTAGTTGGTAGTAAGAAAAACCTTACGCCCTGCAGTTGAACTTCATGGGCCAATACATCAGGATTTACTTGACCCTTAGCTTGAATCCTAACTCTTCAGGTTCCTCAATTTACAAAAATTTAGTTTAAAAAGCATATGCAGTAAATTTGAACCCAGCTGTCTGCTTTTTGCAAACATGAACTCATCTTCTTGTCCAAGTCTCCTGCTCCCAGGGCTATCCCTCATCCACTTTGTTACCTCACTCTTCTAATTTATGGGAACACACAAAAATGTGTGACTCTGGAAAATATTTGTTTTATGTACTTTCAGTCTTTAATAAAAACCTTTCAATAGCAATTTAAAATATGTTGGTTTTTGAAAGAGAAATTTCTACAATGATACATTAAAATTATTGAATGAAATGAGAATGAAGATAGTCACAATTTCACAATAATTTATTTTAACTACCTTAATTTGTGAACCTATATGATGTATGCAGTCTTTGATGATCAGTTATTTATGAAAATTTAATCCCTATTTTTCAATTTGTATTAAGAAAATGATTGAGGTAATGGAGAGTTTCTACTTTTTAAAACCTTTTTTAAAGGAATAAAAGAATTAAAAACCTTCAACCTCATTAATTGCAAAAGAACCAAGAAGCTTTTCCTAACTTCTTTTTGTGGCATGTTATTGATTTGATGTAGAGTTTCAGTACATTTCAATAAGAAAGCAATCTTGTTGAATGATACAAGTAGAAGAACAGTAAAAAAATTTTTTTTGTTAATCTCTTTGCAGTTTTAATAGATATTTTCTTTATTGATAAGATATTATATATGTGTCTTTATCCCCTCCACTTCCCCCATACTCCACACCAGCTCATGCCCTCACCTCTCTAGTGTCCATGTCCATTGGTTATGCTTATATACATGCACACAAGTCCTTTGGTTGATCTCTCCCCTTTTCCCCCACCCTCCCCTATCTTTCCTCTGCGGTTTGATGGTCTGATCAATGATTCTGTGTCTCTGGATCTGTTTTTGTTCATCAGTTTAAGTTGTTCATTGTATTCCACAAATGAGTGAGATCATGTGATATTTATCTTTCTCTGACTGGTTTATTTCACTTAGCATAATGCTCTCCAGTTCCATCCATGCTGTTGCAAATGCTAAGAACTTCTTTTTTTTACCACAGCATGGTATTCCATTGTATAGATGTACCACAGTTTTCTAATCCACTTATCTGCTGATGGGCACTTAGGCTGATTCAAAATCTTCGTATTGTAAATTGTGCTGCTATGAACATAGGGGTGCATATATCCTTTCTGATTGGTGTTTTTGGTTTCTTGGGATATAGTCCTAGAAATGGGATCACTGGGCCAAATGGGAATTCCATTTTTAACTTTTTGAGGAAACTCCATACTGTCTTCCACAGTGGCTGCACCAGTCTGCATTCCCACCAGCAGTGCAAAAGTTTGTTGATTTGTTGATGAGCCATTCTGACAAGTGTGAGTGTACCTCATTGTCATTTTGGTTTGCATCTCTCAGATGAACAGCGACTTTGAGCATGTTTTCATATGGCTCTTGGCATCCTGTATGTCTTGTTTTAAAACATATCTATTTAGGTCTGTTGCTCATTTTTTGATTGGGTTGTTTATCTTCCTCTTATTAAGTTGTACGAGTTCCCTATAATTGTTGGAGATTAAAACCTTATCAGAGATAACTTTAGAAAATATGTTCTTCCATGCAGTGGGCTTTCTTGTTGTTTTGTTGATGGTTTCTTTTGTTGTGCAGAAGCTTTCTATTTTGATATAGTCCCATTTGGTTATTTTCTCTTTAATTCCCATTGCTCTAGGAACTGTATTGGTGAAGGTATTGCTTGGCATATGTCTGCTATTTTGCTGCCTATGAATTCGCCTAAGATTTTTATGTTTTCCCATCTTACATTTAAGTCCTTTATCCATTTTGAGTTTACTTTTGTGTATGGTGTAAGTTTGCGGCCTCGTTTCATTTTTTTTTTTGCATAAATCTGTCCCAACACCATTTATTGAAGAGACTATCTTGACTCCATTATATGCTCTTGTCTCCTTTGTCAAATATTAGTTGAGCACAGTGGTTTGGGTTGATTTCTGGGTCCTCTATTCTATTCCATTGGTTTATATGTCTGTTTTTGTGCCAGTACCAAGCAGTTTTGAGAACAGTAACTTTGTAATACAGCTTGATATCTGGTATTGAGATCTCTCCTACTTTGTTCTTCTTTCTCTGGATTGCTGCAGCTATTCAGGGTCTTTTTTTATTCCAAATGAATTTTTGGAGAGTTTTTTCTAGGTCTGTAAAATATGCCATTAGTAGTTTAATGGGAATGCATTGAATCTATAGATTGCTTTGGGTAGTATGTTCATTTTAATTATGTTAATTCTACCAATTCATGAACACGGTGTGTTCAATAAAAATTTTTGATGTTATGATAGTGTTCCATTTCTAAGAGTAAATATAATAAAATACTGATGAAAAATCTAAACCTAGTAATTGAGTGTTCCATTTCTAAGAGTAAATATAATAAAATACTGATGAAAAATCTAAACCTAGTAATTGTCTTAATTATCTGAATTTCAATTACTATGATGATCTGCTCATATACATTTTAAAATAAATTTTATTGAAGACGCACCTTTATTAAATTGAGGATTTGAGTTTCAACTCTCACAATACAAGGAGGATTTAAGGGACAGAAAAACAATCTCTTATTCTCTTTTGTCAAAATCAATTATGTGCCCAGCTGGCATGGCTCAGTGGTTGGGCGCTGACCTATGAGCCAGGAGGTCATGCTTAAATTCTCAGTCAGGGTACCTGCCCAGGTTTCGGATTCCATCCCCAGTGCAAGAGGCAACCGATCGATGATTCTGTCTCATCATTGATGTTTCTATCTCTCTCACCCTCTCCCTTTCTGTCTGAAATCAATAAAAGAATATTTTTAAAACATCAGTTATGCAAAGGTTCTCATAATTAGGCCAGAACAAATATATGGGAGCCAATCATTATGAGGAGCAACTGCCTACTACAATCCCTTTTAACTCCTTGTTACTGACAGTGTAGTCCATAAACCAGCAGCATCAAAGTACATTAGAAATGCAGAAACCCAAGCCTTACTGCACACCTACTGAATCATAAAAGAATATATTCTTTAAAAGAATAAATTCTAAATTTATTTAAGAGTGTTCTGATGAACATGCATATTAGAAAAATTTATTTGTATCTGTCTGGGTCCATGTCTATACTTTCCTTTGTTCTGGAAGGAAATTAAAAAATCAGACAGATACAAATACATATGTTGATTTTTTTCTTTCTGTGATTAGAGTTATCTTTTTTTAAAATAATTTAAAGGTATAAGACGATGTTCTATTTCACAGTAGTGATGGTGAGGGCCAAAAACACAGCTCGAAATAAAAGAAATACTGTGGTTTTCTTATAATATATTCAAATCCAAACTAATATGATTAAAATAGCTGCCAATTACTGAAAGCTGCCTTTTATGTAAGGAACTGTCACAAAAGATTTTTTTAAATGTCATTTAATCTTAACCATAAAAGAGACTAGCTTTATTTAGATGAGGAAACAAGAACGGTTAAATGTTGGATATTGAATTTAAACCCAGTAGAGTGACTCTAGTTCTAACAATTCATAATGCACAATTTTAGGTAACTTCTTTTATCTCACGGGATATTTAACATATTTCAGGTGTCCTCTCTTCAATAGAGAATACACATACAATTTTCTCTCTGAATTACTTTAGAGATGTATATGATGATCTATTTATAATCACATTGCCTGAATGGTCTTAGAATGAGATAAATGTCTCAGGTTTTTGTGATCAATATAAATTATGTCTGTAGTGCCTTGTTTTTCATTTAACAAAAAAGATAAACTATACTGTAATTTGTTTCCTTGCACCATCTAGTGGATTTAAATGACAACTGCGCAGTACCGTACATGATTACAAGTTAACGTAACAAGTTAAATTTTCAAACAGACTGGAGCACTGCTCCTGAAACTATTTCGGATCACGCCACAAACATACACATACTCCATTTCCTTTTTCATAAGGAAATCGACTAAGCATGGGTGCTGAGTTACTAGCGACTGTTTAAGTCCACAACTAAATAGCAAAAACAGCACCGCTGCAACCTGTTCGCCGTCAGAGGTAATGCGTGCACTCCGGTCTGTCCCAGCCGCTTCCCAAACCCCGAGGCTTCCGAGGCGGCGGCGCAGGCGCCCCGCGAGCCTGCGCGGAGCCAGCGCGCAGGCGCCCTGAGAGCGGAAGCTGGGAGGCGGGGCTACACGCGGAGCCCGGAGCGGAAGAGGCCCAGGCGGCGGGGTGAAGCGCGCGGAGACCGTTTGGCGGCGAGTCTGGGCTCGGCTGGAGCTCCAAGCCCCGGGCCGCGGGGGACGGGCAGAGACACTAGAGCCTCGGTGTTCCGGCGCGATCGCCGCCGCCCGCCGGTTCCCCACCTGCGGCCGCGGACGCCCCGCCTCGCCGCCTGCAGCCCGGCCCGGAGAGGCCTCTCGGCCTAGGCGCGGCCCGCGGAGCCCGACGCGCTGCTGCCGCCCGTGCTGCCGTGAGTACCGCTGCGAGCGCCCTCCCCACGGCCGCTGACCGATTAAAATGGAGGAGATTTCGTTGGCTAACCTGGATACCAGCAAGCTGGAGGCCATCGCGCAGGAGATATACGTAGACCTGATAGAGGATTCTTGCCTGGGCTTCTGCTTTGAGGTGCACCGGGCCGTCAAGTGTGGCTACTTCTACCTGGAGTTCGCGGACACGGGGAGCGTGAAGGATTTCGCCATCCAGCCCGTGGAGGATAAAGGAGCGTGCCGCCTCCCGCGCTGCTCCCTGCCCGGAGACTCGGGCCCCGGGCCCGACCCGCCGCTGCAGCGCTCACCTCCGGAGTTCCAGTAGCTGCGCAGGGCGGGAACCCGCGTGTGACCAGGACAGCGACACTGACCGGTCCTGTGGTCTGGAGAAGTTAGGTAGCTAAGGAGGGGGGAGGGGGGAGGGGGTGGGGGGGGAGGGAGGAATCAATAATAAGACAGAAGCCCCAATTCCCGTTGAAGAGTCTATCCTTTAAAACCCCGACGTGGAGAATTTAAAAATTCGAATGCTTTGCTAAGTATATGAACCTGCGGTCAGTTCTGCAACCCTGGGCGGGAGGAGCCGCGCTTCGTGCGCCGTGCAGTGCCAGGCGGACCTCTGAGCGCACCCGGAAGTGCACTGGATTCCCGGGCCGCCGCGTGCCCGGCCCGCGAGATCCTTCGGTTCCTCGTGCTTTCGGTTCCTCGGCCTTTGGGTGTGCCCGCTGTCAAGGGCTCCTTCGGTAACGGACACTTTGGACGTAGCCGCCGGCCGGGCCCTTTACCTCTGGGCCTCAGTTGGACTGACTGCTCCCCCGATCTGGGAGCCTCTGTTTTGGGCCTCATCAAGACAGAATTGGAAGTCAACTGTGAGATGTGGATATTAACAACTGCAGTTTGGGAAAACCGAGGGAAAGAATTTCCAGCCGAATCCGGTAGGGGGGGGGCCCTCCGTGGTCCTGGCTCCAGCAGGAAGACAAGGTCAAGTCAGCAGCCTCCCGAAGGTCCGGCATTCGCCGCGACTCCAGCGGGCGTGGGCCCAAGGGCCAGGCTTTCGTTGAGAGCCCTCTCTGCGGCTTCCCGTGCCGTGGCGTAGGCGTAGCGGATGGACTGCTTGGTTACCGCCAGGCAGGTTGAGGACTTGGTTATGGCCCCTTGGGGAGGTGGCGGGGGGCCTCTGCAACTATGCACGCCCTCAAACAGCAAGAGTCGTCTCTGGATGTGTTATTCTGTGGACAGCTGTTTGGTGGGGCAGTCATCTTCTTCCTCTTGAGATAGGGTTACGTAGCCAGGCCGTGGGGCTGACTGGGTCGCCGCGCTAGGTCACTGCCTGCCTTCTACCCTAGGGGCAGGCCTGAACTCCAGAGGAGCATCATGGCTGCTGTGCAGGAGGCTGTGCTTAGAAAGCTGAGCCCAGAGGACCTCTTCCAGCAGCCCTCAGTAATGTGAATGGGTTAGTGTCGGAGCCGAGGAGCAGGCCTGGGTTTCCCGCCGTCTGCCTGTGCAATGTGGAACTCAATGAATGCCCCTGTTCCATGGGGGGTGCAGTTACAGAGCTCTGCCGTGGTGGTACCTCTAGAACGTCACCACCAACTCTGCCCCTCACAAGGGGCAGCCCTTTTCACTTGGTCTTCTCTGGGCCTTGAATACAGGAGCTGTTTTTTGTTGTTGAGAGTCAGGGAAGGACCCCCAGAAATCCCTTGGCTTCCGGGAGAGGGGTAGGGGAAGATGGAAAGTGTGAGCCACATGGCAAAACTACCCTTCGCTTCATTCCCTGATGGAGGGTTATGAAGTGTGGAGGGGAGGGAGCCCCAAGGTGAGCAGGTGCTGCTTTATTTGAAATGTTTTCTTACCTCATTCTGTGCCCCACTAAGGGGCCCAGCCTCATCTGTCTGGCTTGGCCCCATCTTCCTCCTTTTCCCTGCTCCACTGCCTATCTGGTGCAGCTCATGATTCCAGGTGCTGCCTGCCACCTTGATTTTACAGTGACCGGTTTCAGTTCATTCCTTGATTCTCCTGCTTCCGAAGCCTAACCAGTTTCATTTTCCTTGGCTTCTTTTAAGTTTTTCCCCTTGTTCTTGTGGGAGACTCAGAAGAATCTATGGCTCCCTCTGTTGGGATTAAGGTGGGGGAAAAAAAAGTAATGGTTTGTATATGAAAGGCAATGTGATTTTCAAGTCTTTCTCCTCTAGGACTGCCTTGCTAATATGCCTTCCTGTTGTGTCTTATTTCATGAGGAGTTATAGCTTCCTACTTCCATTTGGATAAGCAGAAGGACAGTAAAGGCTAGAGACAAACACATGGATGGAGTGGGTCCTGATGCATTTTCTCTAAACCTGGCTATGCATGTATCCTTTCTTATTCTAGAAGAAATTATTTGGAGTGTGTGGACTGATTTGGGTTACATGCTCTAGAAGATTTAGGAAACAATGATAATGGGGCCTCGAGATTGTGGATTACCGCATTCTCCCCCTAGAGTTGTCCTGGTCTGGGTAGAGGCCTAATTACAGATTGGTCTTTAATCCAAGAATTGTGATTACCTTTTAAAAAGTCAAACTTATGCAAGAGCTAAAATAATTTTGGGTAGTCTGCCCTTGACTTTTTATAGACATCTTCTTCTAAGGATGAGATATAGAAGTAAAGGAGGGTTTAAGTGGGACTCTGGCCTACTTCCAGATAATGTCTGGGAAACAGGCTGACAGTAATGCCATTGTCCACTCTTCCATCAGAGAGGGAGCTCAGAAGGTGACATTACCGTTTTCTTCCTGGCCTTTTCTCCTGGTTAGAAGATGAAGTGGGAAGTTCATATTATCTCTCACTTGTTTTTGTTTTTTGCCCCTACTATTAGGGCAGTAGCCCCCGGCCCTGGATGGGTATGAAGTGGGCTAGAACAAACTAACTCCTTTCATTTTGGTGGAGATAATGCGCCCTACCATATAGTTGACAGTGATTAGGAACTCTCCCTTTCCTTACCTACCTTCCTCCTAACAGCAAAATTCTTATCCTTTCCTCTTCAATTAAATGTATTGACCAGCCTGTAATTCTATTATGTGTCTGTGTGTGTATGTGTGTGTGTGTATGGGGGGAAGGGATTCTTTACAAAATTTCTGTGGTTTGTGGCTTATTCTTCCATACATTATTTCCTGTCCCCGCATGCCCAGGGGCCATTACCTGGCATTATCGCATGCTGGGATCGTTGGGGAAGTGTAGTGAAATTCACCTCTGTCCTTTCTTTTGGAGATTCTTATTTTTGCAAAGTAGTTTATTCTATATAGATTGCTGTGTATTCCCCTTGCCTCTGTGGCTGCTGGTGTAAATAAATTGCATCTCCCCATTGGTAAATAGTAATAAAATTTTAAAAAATGACTTTATTTGGCCTTTGTATGTTAATTCTTCACAACTACATGCTTTTCAGGTATTGATAGTAAAATAAATGTTTAATTGCTGTTGAACCTTAATCACTTTTTCCTGATTGGGAGTTTTATCAGAATAGAGGAACACTGTCTAACTTTGTTTTTCCATCTAGTTCTACCACATCCAGTGAAAGAAACAAACTATATAGAATCTGCCCTTTTTTATATGAGGTAAGAATGTGATAAATTAAATATAGTCCAACCTATCACCAAAAGTCCAGTGTGAAAGATGGTTCAATTTAAATGGCACTCAAGGTATCTTAAATATACATTTCACCCCCACTTCAAGCTAATGTTCTTGCTCTAAAAAGGCAAGTGATTCATAGGAAAACATGAGTTTACCTTTTGTAAAGGTAATTTTTTCCAAATACTTTATATTTTACCCCAATTTTTTGTGTTTTTCACTTTATTTTTAGAATAATTTTGAATTTTTTATTCTATTTCCTAATCCAGAGTTGGAGTATTTCCTCACAACTTGTGCATATTAATTACTTTTTAGTGCTGATAAAAATCAGTTGATTGCTAAATGTAGTTCATTAAAGAAACAGTCCAAAATTGGAAATAATGTTAGATTAGTAAAAATTATAGAAATTATGAGGGAAAATTGTCTCAAAATAGGGAGCCTTCTGGACATATAACATGGTTTTGAGTCACAACATTCAAATGTAACCACAGCAAATACTTTTGAATCTTACTTTGTATGTTTAGATCAGAAGTAATATATTTAATACTAACCTAGTTAGTTTTTTGAAATGAGATGTTTGCAAGACCTCAGTGCCTTACTAAATTCACGGTAAGACTTCGAAAATTACTCCTTTTTATGTTTTCTAACTAATTTTTTTTTTCTTAAAAAGGTAACATTATATACCTTTTCCTACGTTTCACTCCCTACCACTGCATGTTAGCAATAGCATGCAGCATGAGGTCAGGAACCTAATAAATGGTTACTTAATGTTAACAAGATAAAGACAATATTACTTATGCTCAAGTTAAGGGGTCAGGAAGAGGTTTTTTTGCACACTAGTAATGTTGCCTTCTATTAGGACCTTCCTGAGGTACTTACTTTAAAGTGTTTCTTTAATTTTTAAAGTGTTTTATGAAATGAAGAGGATATATTAATGTGTTAAAACCCAACATTTATATTTGATTATACTTGGTTCACACTGGTCTTTAAAATAATTGGTTTGCTGCTTCTCGTATCATTAGAGATAGAACCAGACTGGAAGTTTTACACTGTGGTGGGAGGCCCAAGCTCTGATGCTCATTCATGTCCCAGAAGATGCTCATGATGCTCTGGAGGAAAACATTTGTTACAAGTGGTACACTTATTTTAAAAGATACTGCACATCAACCTGTAAATCATGGATTTTTCTTTTTCATTTTTAAAACATTTTCAATCATATATTGCTTGAGCCTCATTGGGTATGTAAAGAAAATAGTATTAAATTCATTTTAGAGATGAGAAAATATGTCCAGCAACAAACAAATAGAGAAATACTAGATGCAAAAGCAGAATGCTGGTGCTAGCCAGTGCTCTTTGTTGAAGCAATAGGAAATTTCATCTAGTAAATGAAAGGACTAATTTTAAAAAAGACAAGCTATGGCTAAAGTAGATTGAAAACTTTAAGGCAGCGAGTTTGAAAACATTGAGAAAATCAAAAAGTATAACTTACCAAAAGTGACAAAAGGAATTTGTATTTTTTAATTAACTCAATACATCTATAACATAAAAGCCAACTCATCTGTGCCCCAATACACAAAAACACTAGACACTTAAAATTTTACAGACAGTACACCAGGAAAAAAAACAAATATAAGCCTACATGTATTAGAAAGATATATTTTTAAAAAAAAATTGAAGATGCTATCAGATCCCTTAAAATGTCAGAAACATCAACAAGCCAAATTCATCCTAGGACAGTAAGATTTTGACTCAGAAAGTCGCATTATGATTAGGGTAAAACTGAAAATCTTGATACAGAAAAATGCTCTGTAAAATTCAATGTCACTTGTTGATTTAGGAAATAGTTACTAATACAGAAACTAGAGCTAAATAACCCATACATTGAGTACTACATACAGTTGCAGTGCCTAATGGTGACATTCCCTTTAAAATCAGGAATGGAAGAAACAAAATTCTCATATTCTCAGATGTTTAATTGAATAATTTTCTAGAATCTGAACTGACTGATAGAATGCAGTAAAGTTGCTGGATATAAGATTAATATCCATAATCAGAATAATAATATTTCTAATGTAAATCTACAAAAATTATAGTGATTCTATGAATTAAGAGAGATGTAAGATGGAGAAAATTATAAAATTTTCTGGTATATTAGAAAATCCAAATAAAAGGTGAGTGATAGAATATTAATGGATTGAAAATTCAAAATTATCCAAGTATATGAATTGGAGGGATCTTCATAAAAATCCAAATATTAATATACATTTTTATAAAACTTAACCTAATTTTAAGATTTATATAAAAACCAAGGTGTAAGAATAAATATCTTTTAAACAAATGTATCATACATAGTATAATTTTGGTGCAGGAATAGTGGAATAGAATAGAGTTCAGAATTAGCTTGAAAAATCGAATTCTGTATAACTAAATTGGTATTATAGACAGTGGATTATAAACCAATATACTGTTCTGAAATAGATTATCCATAAATAAATAATAAAAGTGTACTCTAGACACAAAAATCCTCATGTGCATATAAGACTTATTGTGGCAAAGGAAGACACCAAACCTTTATAAGTAGGATATGTTTATAATTATAGGGAAGAGAAACTGTCTTAAGTAAATAAAAGCAAATAAAAATAAAAGATTGATACAGTGGACTAAAATAAAACTAAAACTTTTTGTGCTTTGTCATACTAGAAACACAAAACAAATCCCTATGACATACTTTTGAGTAGAAGTGTTGCAGTTCTTATAATGGATAAAAGATTATTAACAAAATAACTACAGGTGACAAATGGACCAAGTAAAAGAATAGCTCACTTATAGAAGAAATCCAGATGGCATAAAGAGATGTGAAAAGTTAACAGGTTCAGAGGAATGCAAACTAAAAGAAAGTGAAAAACCAATTTAGATGACTCACTATGGTTAAAATTTACATAGGTGATGATACCAAATCTGACCATTATATGGGCAATTAAAACTTGTACATTGCTGGTAGACTATAAATTGATAAAACTATTTTAGAAAGCAATTTGGAAATACCTATTAAAGTTGGTAAGTATAACAAATCCCCTAATATTTCCATTTTTTGTTGCATTATTTGCAATAAAAATTTGAAAATAATATAAAATATACATGTAGTAATTATATAGACTTGGAAATAATTAGAACTGCACAAATGAAATATTTGGTAAAAGATTACTATAATTTGCTGCCTTTCACTTGAAGTTTAACAATATGCAAACCAATGCTAGATTTTTTAAGAGTTATGTGCATATGTAATAAAGAATTCTACATCAAAATCATTCAACTAGACCTCTACTTCTAGAGATTGGAAAAAGATGATGCAAAAAATCTGGATATTGAATAAATTGCAACCAAGATACTGTTAAGTGTCTTGCTATTCTTCCAAGAAAGTAAGGAAAATAGCCAGCTCTTCCTTCTAAATTCACACAATGAGCACCAGAGGTGCAGTGGAAACAGAAAATGGGACTGCACTGTGAAACACAGATACCAAGAATTTCCAGGTGGGAGTGGAAGATTAAGCCTGATCAAAAATTGGCACCCTTACACTACAAATATGAGACACTAGAAATAATCTACATCCTTAGGGAAAGACTGGGTAGAGTAAAAAGAGAGATAGACATGAACAGACTATTGAACCTCAGAGGGAAGGCAGGGGAGGGTGGATGGGAAGAGATCAACCAATGAACTTGTATGCATATATGCAAAACCCATGGACAACAGACAAAGGGGTGGTGAGCCCTAGAGGAGGGGGGACCAGTAAGGGGCTGGGAGATGTTAATGGGGGGGGAAAGGAGAATTTATGTAATGCTTTCAACAGTAAAATTTAAAAAATAATAAAGAGTGAGAGTCAGACAGAAAGACAAATACTTCCTGATTACAGAGAGAACAAAAAAGAAAGCCTGCCATGGCCAGATATGAAATAATAATACCATAATCATCATTTCTTTTGGGAACTTGTACGCTTTCTTTCACATAGTTACTCTATCCTGCTAATCAAACAAACCTCTACCTAAAAGTTACATAATGTGTCCAAGATGATATTTCATTTTTTAGCTACCTGACAGAATTTGGATCTCTTAGCATTTCAGAAAATATAAGCTTGCAATAGAAGAAACATCTATTGCTTTAAAGATTTCACTTACACCTATTCTGTTTCTAAAAATCTAATCTAATAAAACAGTAATATGCTAATTGCATCACTCTGCTACATCCCAAGCCACACCCACCAGCCAATCAGAGTGAATATATGCAAATTAACCCAACCAAGATGGCAGCTGGCAGCCACAGAGCTAGAGCAAACAGGAGGCTTCATTGCCCCAGTGATGGAGGAAGCTATATGCCTAGACAGGCTGTGGACTCCACTCAAGGCAATAAAGTTTCAATTATAGAAGATAAATAAACCCCAGATACCTGCTTCCAGCCAGTTTTGCTAGGAGCTTGGGTGGCTGTGGACTGTGACCAACCTGCAAACAGCCTTCAGCCCCCCACACCCAGATGGCCCCACCCTCATGGGATGAGGGTCCCTGTTGTGGGGCTTGGCCAGCCTGAGAATGGCCCTCAACCCCTCACCCAGGCTGGCCAGGCACCCCAGCAGGACCCCCCTCCCTGAAGGGGGTGTGGCCAGTCTGAAAACGGCCCTCAGCCCCTCATCCAGACTGGCCAGATAACCCAGCAGGACCCCTCTCCCAGAAAGGGATGTGGCCAGCCTGAAAATGGCCCTCAGCCCCTCACTCAGGCTGGCCAGGCACCCCAGCAGGGACCCCCACCTTGATCCAGTACATCCTTCAGGGCAAACCAACTGGCCCCAACCCATGCACCAGGCCTCTATCCTATATAATAAAAGGGTAATATGCAAATTGACCCTAACAGCAGAACCACTGGGAATGACTGGTCACTATGACACACACTGGCCACCAGGGGCAGACGCTCAATGCAGGATTTGCCCCCTGGTGGTCAGTGCACTCCCACAGGGGGCACTCTGCTCAGCCACAAGCCAGTCTGCTGATTGCCAGTACAGCGGTGTGGTGGGAGCCTCTCTGCCTCAGCAGTGCTAAGGGTATCTGACTGCAGCTTAGGCCTGTTCCCCGCTGGCAAGTATACATCTCCCGAGGGCTCCCAGGCTGCCAGAGGGATGTCTCACTGCCAGCTTAGGCCTGATCTCCTGGGGAGAGGGCCTAAGCCAGCAGGTGGATATCCATGGAGGGTTTCCAGACTGCGAGAGGGCACAGGCCGGGCTGAAGGATACCCCCCTCCTCATGAATGCACGAATTTTTGTGCCCCGGGCTTCTAGTCCTACTTATAAGAAAGGAGTGCTAATTCTGTAGATTATTATTTCTGCTGACTCTACAGAATTACCACTCCTATAACTAGAATTGTTAGTTGCAAATTATAATGTCTATAAATTAAATCTTCAAGTTAATAAATGGAATTTTTAATAAGAAAAAGGAGAGAATGATGATGGAGTTATGAAAATGAAAGTAATAGAACTGAAAATAAAACAATGTATGCCTATAAAATTAAAAACTCAATGTACAGGTTTAATTAAAAGTTAAAACTTCCATTTTAATTAAAATGGAAAAATGAAAACTAGCATTAAGCACAATCTATTGTTTAATGATTTTGCTTAGCTGTTCAGACAGTAGTGTGTGTACTTGTGTTGCCTTCTATTAATAAACCCAGGTTCTTCTTTTTTTTTTTTTCTGTAAGTAGATAATTGCAAAGTAAAAGTGCATCAAAGAAAAAGAAGCAATAGCACTGAAAATCAATTGGATGTGATTAGAAAATGGCTGACTGTGGGAATGGTGACACTGCCAACATTCTAAAGGCCCAAGATATGCAGCCAGAGAACTTAATGAAAGTGAAATCATCAACACAAAGGAGGAATCTGGTTGTGACAAAAAAGATAAGGATGTGTCAGAGACTGTGAAGGTTCCAGTAAACTTGACCTTAAAGGATATGTCTGAGATATTTCAAAAAACTGAAAGTGAAAACTGTCCAGTAGGCAGAATTCTAAAGATAGTCTCAAGATTCTTGTCCCCTGGCTATTCAATCAAACAGTATTCGAAGTACTCCTTGCTATGAAGGTATTTCACAGAGGTAATTAAAGTCCCTAGTAGGTTGATTGGAGGATATGGAGATTTGGGGCTGGACTTGACCCAGTTTAAAACTTTGAAAACAGTGTTCTCCATCTGGAAGTGAAAAGGCAGAGAGATTTGAAGGCTGTTCTCATTTTAGCTTGCACGGTCAATTTTACAATCCATATAACTGTCAAAGGAAGCACTACCTTACATGCATAGCTGTTGTTTCCTTTCTTTTTTCTTACTTTTTAAAAATATTTTTATTGATTTCAGAGAGAAAGGGAGAGGGAATGAGAGAGAGAAACATCAATGATGAGAATCACAAGTCGGCTGCCTCCTGCATGCTCCACACTGGGGATTGAGCCCACAACACAAGCATGTGCCCTGACCGGAAATCAAACTGTAAACTTCAGGTTCATATGTCAACACTCAACCACTGAGCACGCCAGCTGGGACATTTCTTTTCTTAAAAATACTAATGCTGCATTTAAAAAATATATATATTCCAAATTAAAAAAATTAGTAGTCAAGAAATCACACATTGACCTTCCATAGATAATGTGTAAGATTTAGCTAAAACACAAATAAATATGGGTCTCCCAGATGGCTCTTTGGGGAAGCTTATAAAACTGACAGTACAAAAGTAAGGAAAGCATTTAGTAGCAAAAGCAGAGAAAAAAGAATATAGTCTAAATGAAACAGAATATTTAACCAAGAATCAAGGGAGGAAGAAGGTACTTCCTGCACTAATGAAAAACTTTGAATGCATGAGGAAGAACACAAATGTATAAGGGAAGTTCATAGACATTGTACTCAGATATTTATTCTTAATCTTCACTCTAACTTATTAATAGAATACATTCGGGAAGTTAACATTCTTTAGGAACTCTTACTTTCTATTTATTTTATAGATATAGCAATAATACTACACAGTTCTGAAACTAAATACGTAAGATTAACCTAGTTAGGTTAATGGGTGGTGAGTGGAGTAAAGTAATGCTTTCCTGAGAAAGTGATATGTGAACTGAGAACCTCGAGTGAAATTGGTTACCTAGGGTAAACTTGTTGGAGTGGGGGTTGGGTTGTTAGAGGAGGATGGAGATGGGAAAACCCTCTCAGGGAGCTGATGTGTTAGAACCATTCAAATGGAAACTTTAAAGCTCTGGGAAAATTATCATTTTGTGCCTCTATAGATAGAAAAATGTCACTTATTAATATAAAGCCACATATCCCTTCCATCTTTCTCAGAAGATTTCTGGATGCTATTGAAAGGAAAAGTCATTAGATGGTGGTCTGTATTACTGGCATAACCCTCTTACTTGGGTTTTATCAGTTAAATAGATAAATAGGAATCTAATCTAATAAAAGAGTAATATTGAAGTTGACCATTTCTATGGGACACCTAAGCCATGCCACCAGCCAATCAGAACGGCTGTATGCAAATTAACCCAGCCAAGATGGAGGCCAGCAGTCACGGAGCTGAGTAAATAGAAGCTTCTGTTGCACCAGGAGTAAACTGTCTGCCAGTCAGCTGGGCCTCTCTGTGCTCCAGGCAACATATTTGCAACATTATTTCAATTACAGAAGCCTCAGAGCTGAAGCAAACAGCAGGCTTCCATTGCACCAGCGATGGAGGAAACTCTGCCTAGGCCGGCTTTGCATGTTTACTAAGGCAACATTCTTTAAATTATAGAAGCCACGAAGCTGAAGCAGACAGGAGGCTTCGTTACTTGCCTAGTCCTTGGCTTAAAGGAACAGTGTATCAATTATAGAAGATAAATAAACCCCAGAAACCTGCTTCCAGCCAGCCTTGCTGGGACATTGGGTCAATTGGAGCTGTGGAGAGCCTGAAAACCAGAAAACAGTCTTCAAGCCCACACCCAGGCTGGCCACACCCCAATGGGGTGAGGGACCCCACTGGGGGGTTTGGCCAGCCTGCAGACAGCCATCAGCCCCTCACCCAGGCTGGCCAGGCTCCCCAGTAGGGACCCCAAACCTGAAGGGGCTGTGGGAAGCCTGCAAACAGCCATCAGCCCCTCACCCAGGCTAACCAGACAAGCCAGCAGGTGGACATCCCCAGAGGGGTCCCAGACTGCAAGAGGGCACAGGCTGGGCTGAGGGACCTCCCGAGTGCACAAATTTTTGTGCATCGGGCCCCTATTTAAGAATATAATTCCACAGAGCTCTAAGAAAATAAACTCATTAACATAATAACATTTTACACCCGGAAGGTTAACCTTACATCTGTAAGATAAAAGTGGAGTTTTAAATACACAGGGACCTCTCCACATTTAATGTGCTTACTCTTCTCCCACTGGACTCTCGTTTGTCTCCCAGCACTTTCTGTTTCCCAAAATACGCACTTATGCATGTGCACACAGAGGAGTTACTACTATAAAGTAAGTCCCAGTTCAGAGTAAGATTAGCTAATCTGCTTTTGCTCTTGCAGTTGTATGAATTATATTTCAAGTCCTTCCTTACAGATCAGCCACTTTTCACAGTTCAAAGGTAGATTAGTGTTGGCCTCCTAAGTACTTGCCTTATAGCTAAATTTTTTTAAATTAAAAGTGCTCATCACATGATGTATATAGAATTGAACGCCTGAAGCCTAATTTTATTAATCAATGTCATCCCAATAAATTCAATAAAAGTTAATTAACTTTAAAAAGATATAGATGACAGTACCTGTAAAGTTGTCTTTACCATCCTGAATAGTTTTGTGGTATAAGTGATGAATTTGGTATTAACCTAATGTACAGACAGGCTGTTTATACAGGGTTATAAAACCACATGGTCTTTACCTATGATTATCAACTAACATGCATGCCTGCTGATAAGAGTGTGCAGGTGGGGGTAGGGAAATGCCAAATGGGCTTAAATTCGTTTAATGAAGCACATGTTGGAGTTGGGGAGGGTGGAACTAAAGAAACATAAATAATTAAAAGTGCTCATGTTATTTCTGCTTTCTACTTAGTATAGAATTCAACAATGATCCAACAAGTGACTTCAACTTTGTCTAACAGGTTGGAAAAATACACTAATCTCAGTTCTGATTATACAGTAAACTCTTCATTGACAATAAGCTTGAATCAAATAATTTCTTAGATCCATTCCACCTGTAGCATTCTATAATTCTATGAGCTAAAATGTTGAAAAATAACCACCCAAATCATTTTATTCCCAAGACAACTTTGCTCATCTAAATGCAGAGAAATTGGCAACATTAAATTATGGGTTCTTTCACATCAGTGTATGATTTTCTGTTTTATAAATTGTTCCATGGCTTTGCCCTGACCCTCCATCCCTTCTTTGGTTAGAAATGTCTCATTCTAAGCCACACACTCCCTCTGTTTCAGATGTACTAGTACGTATCTAAGGCCATAATTAGGTGTCTCCAACTAAAAGTGCCTTAAGAACCTCATCTTTCATCTTATGCAAAAGTGAAGTCTGGGAAGCTGCATTTTCAATACATGCCCCAGTGAATTTTATACATTCTAAATGTTGAGAACCACTGCCCTGGAGAGAAAATAGAAAATAACTCCATATTTATTCTCTTTTAATCTCCAATAGACCATCTAAGAAATTTGGTCTTTTTTTTCTAAGCTCCTGAGTATGCAAATTATTTTATTTAAAAATGTGAGAATGTAAAGACATCAGGTACATTGTAATGCCTTTACAAAAATAGATGACTTAAAACACTTATTTCTTACATTATGACCCTGAGACTTCTTTCCTCTCAAATTAATATGAAATATTTTATCCCTCTGCCCCTAAACATTTAGTGCTAGTCTTCTGTTGAATATGTTTGGATCAGTTGAAAAGGTTCCATCCTTTGGCTCAGGAGTTTAGTGTTCATTTAAAAGGATTCTTGCAGCATGAACAAAAATAGCAGTCTGGAGTAAGAGATGGAAACTATGAAATAATTTATCATCTTATAACATCAGAATTAAGGCCTATAATGAACTTCTCAGTTGCATTTGTTGTGCAGCAATTAAAGTATTCTGAACTTCTCTCAGTTACTATTCCTCAGTCTCTTAGTATCAAGTGTTTTACACTTCCATTCAGCTCAAGTTTTGATTTGAGAGCATTATGTTTACAGTCATTGATTTACCCCTGACAGATCTAATGACTATTTATAAAATTTAAAAAGACTGATTTTCCTCATCATCAACTTATCATTAGCTATAACTCTTTTCTTCTAAGCAATGACAGCAGACCACAAGAACAGTAGAGTAATAAAACCATCTCTATCAGAATAATATGGTACTAGTGAAGAACATATAAAAGAGTGAAGATTCCATTTAGTTTATCTAGTATTTACTATAGGTTGTTCATATTTACAGGGGAAAGTAATCTATAATGTAGTCTAAAATGCCACCATGAAAGTAATGCTAATGGTCTATAAGTTATAATTTTTCCTATTGGCAAAGCCATGAGATAGGCTCAAGAAAGCACTGGAGCCCCAGAAAGTGGTATATTAGGGACATTTATAAGGTTTCTATGGAAAAATATAATTAAGCTGCTTTATATTCTGGATATATGTAAATATTTATCAGACCTTCTGCCCTAACAAGGCCCAGAGGATTATTACTAGAGTGAGCATACATTCTGGTTTTCCTGGGAGAGTCTGAAAACCAACTATCATTATTCAGGTATTACTGGTAGTATCTCCTTGTCCTTTCAAAAGACAATAAATTAAATCATTACCTTAGTTATAACTCACAGAAAACCTGAGAGATTTTTTAAAAAAATAGAGCTTTAAGACCAAACTGTAATGGAGGTTGAGAGCAAGTCTTCAAAGGAAATGTTAAATTTCCATGTAATGTAACATATTGATAAGAGTATGTAACTAATCAGAAGTTAGAAATAAATGTATAATTTGTCTTGACATATAGTAAAAAGTGTATAGTGGATTAGCTGATGGAGTATTTGGAATATGTGAGACAATTGAAGTAATAAAGATATTTGAATTTGGATCTTCCTTGCTTTATATGATTTGGCATGAAGAATGAGCAAGGGTCCAGCCAGTGTGGCTCGGTGGTAGAGCATCCACCTATGAACCAGAAGGTCTTGGTTCCATTCCCGGTCAAGGCACATGCCCTGGTTGCAGGCTCCATCCCCAGTGGGGGCACATGCTGGAGTCAGCTGATCAATGATGATTTCTCATCATTGATATTTTTCTCTTTCCCTCTCCCTTCCTCTCTGAAATAATAAAAAATATATTTTAAAAAATGGACAAAGGATAAACCAGAACAATAAAACCATACATCGTTATTATACGCTCTGGGAGTTCAATTAGTGAGTGAAAGCAAATTTTCCAAACTTCAAACTTTATCTGTGATTCAGTGGCAAAACTATGGGCAGTTTGCAATCTGGGACCAAATCATCCATTTTGAGGTCATATTCAAACAATGTGATAAAGCAGGTAATGCATAGCAACTCAGTTATTAGCAGGCAGCATCATTGAACAGAGGGAGGGGAGGAGTAATTCAGAGTGACTTGCTATATTTGGTTTATAGTCATATTCTTGGATAGGAATAATGTTTTAGGCCTCAAAAGTCACCTGTTATTGATTGGTGCTATTCAATACAATACCCTACAGTGACAGGAATGTTCTATGCCTGGAGCTGTGGATAACTGAGCATGCAGGGTGGTGATGGCTACTTCAGAGGTAATGATATATTATGTAAATAGACAAGTAGGTATTTTATAGAAAAATGTCATTCTGTCCTTAGCTCTGAAAGAGGAGGAAGATTATATATATATCCCCATGGTTCAATCTTATATAGATTCCTTATCCTTTTATGTATATGTGAAAGCTATCCTGATAACTCACCTGGCCCATTTCAAATACAGAAGCTTCCTTTCTCTCTGTCCCATTTTATCCTAATTTTCTGTATTCAGAATGGAGAAAGAGAACATTTAACAATGATCATATTTTATAAATACCAATTTATGTAACTGAATCATCCAGCTGCAGATACTATGATAGCATCTGGGCCCTACAATTAGGAATTGGTTAGTTCTTTGTAGCAATGATAAATATCAGAGTACATGTCATTAACTGATAGTGAGAAAATTATTAAGATATAATATAGAAAATTAAATCTTGTGAAAATTGTGATCATCATCTAAAATTTAGTTCACATGCATTAGAAATATAATATTCTACACTTCTGAATTATCTGTATGTTCTGCAATTCCTCTCACTAGCAGGTACCCAAAAGTGTTTAGAATTAAAAAATACATACATGACACATCTCTGTGTGACATTATGCCAGGAGCATGATTATGTTTCTTCTTATTCTGCAATCAATTTTTATATTGTTTTGAGTGTTAAGTACATGTTTTCTGGAAGAATCAATTTTACCCAGTCATGAAAATGAAACTACCCATCTTCCATTTTATAGCTGAGGAAACTGAGGCATACAGATATTAAGGAACTTACTCAAGGTCACACAGATTGACCCTTCTATTGAATCAATTGGTGTCTATTGTTATATAACAAGTCACACAAGCTTACTAGCTTTAAACAACAAATATTAATTATTTCACAGTTTCTGTGAGTAAATAATCCAGGTTCAGATTAACTGAGTCTTCTGCTGAGGTTCTGGCAGAAACCAAGGTGTCAGCCAGGGCCTCATCAGAACTCTGAGTCCTCTTTCAAGCTCATTGATGATCGGCAGAATTCATTTCCTTGTGGTTGTGTGCTTGAGGTCTCTGATTTCTTACTAGCTGTTGATAAGGAATTGCTCTCAGCTTCTACAGGCCCCCTCCCACTCCAGTTCTTGCCATATAACCACCTCCTCTCACAACACGGAAGCTCAAAGCCAACAGAAAATCATCTTTGATGCTTCACTCTTTTTTAAGTACTGACATGGTCAGGCCCACTCAGGGTAATCTTTGTTTTTATGAACTCAAACCTCCAAGGCACCTAATTACAGGAGTGATAACCCATTATGTTCACAGCTCCCCTGTAACTCTTTCAAGGGGTTAAACAAGGTGTATAAACCTGGGGAGCAAAGGTTTAGAGGCCATCTTAGATTCCTGCTGACCACACCCACTTACAGACTCAGCCTCACTTCTCTCCTAAGTACCTAGATGTAAGCTATTATGATGTTAAGGGTGGCATTTTCAAGGGGGTATACACTGTTCGTTCTCTTTTCTGGTCTTCAAGGAGCAGGGTTGCAGTTCAGTGTGAGTAGGTTCATATTAATAATCCACAAGAGTCCCTGTCTACCAAGACATGGAGTCCCCTATGGAAACACAATATCCATGGGCCCACAGGCTATCACAACATCAAAGCAAGCCAACATCTGATATTTAGGGAACTTGATTGTTGACTTTTATCTACATCCATTGGTAGAACTTATCAGTAATATATGGGATGTGAACAACAATCGACTGTGACAGCTCCCCTTCTGGAGCACTTACTTGGACACTTTTGAATCATTTCCCTGCCTCCTCCAACCCCCCACCCACCACTCCAGTCTCAACGCTCCAACACATCACTCTCTCCTCCCTAAGAACTGATGGAGAAGAGCAGAATAAGCACACTTCTTGACCATTAAACCCAACAGAGTTCCCCACAAAGTTAAGAATTTCCTGTTAGAATTTTAGTTTCATGATGATGATTGTCCTGTATACTGCCCATCACAATGTCTGGCCTATTACATATGTTGAATACATATTGCTAGAATAAATGATAAAAGTAGAGGTATATTGAATTGAATATTGAATTAATTATATTAATTCCAAGAGTAAGATAATGAGTTAATTTTTCACCTTGGAGAGGAGAAATGAAATTATCTTACCATTATTTCAATTATAAAATATTTTTCTCAGTATTTGTATATTCCAGATTTTTATTCTGAAGAATTTAATAATTTTTTGTTTTGTTTTTAATCTATTTCTTAAATAAATTTAAGATCTCATATTTTTAAGAAAATTTAAATATCAAGACATTTCAAAATTATTTTTAAGAAAGCAACCTACTATTTTTCCTTTTATGTCTAGTATATTATGAATCCAAACAGTGAAATGGGAAGTTTTTGTTTGGTTGCAAAATGCAAATGAGGTAGGTTAATATTCATCTCCTAACTTCCATTTCCTAGGAAGCACCTTGGCAATTAAAGCGTGATTAATTAATTATTTCTTTTGGGGGTAGCGTTAATGAGAGTATCACAACCTCTAAAGAGTTAAGATGCTAGATTATGAGGGTAGACTATTATAAGATGATTTAGTCACAAATTTTACATTTTAATTTTACAAAGAGAAACAAAGTTGTGATTGGATAGCTTAATGGATTAAAAGAAAAGCTTATAACAAAACATACCATGACGCAACCAAAGCATCTAACAAAATTTAGAAAACTGCAATTAAATTTAACTACTGGTACAGAGAAAAAACCTGGCTTTAAAGCATTTCTACATTTCCCATATGTCCTATCATTTATTTTTATTGTTATGTTTGCTAAGATGGAATTCACCCTACATTTTTATAAACTCTAGCATGTCTGCCTTTGCCATTATGGAAACTGAATAAAATTTAAACCTTGATGAACTCCTTTTATTGATCAAATAATAGTGTCCAACCTCAGGTGTATTTAGAGCAGCAGGTAACTTCTTGTGTCTGATAAATGTCATGTTTGAATATAATTTTTAAAATTACTTTTCAGAAGAGTTCACACATTGGAAACATTTTTAGATTTGCGCACAAAGACAATTCATTTATTACGAAAATAACAACTAGATTATAGATCACTTAGGCTATAATTTTGAATGTACCCACTTTCCCCCCAATCATTTTGTCCTCTGTTTTCAATTCTATGGGTTTGCTACAGGTCAAGCAATTATGGAGCAGTTCAGTAAAATGACTTCTGAATGTCATTTAATGGAAAGAAACTTTGATAAAAAAATTTTTTTAAAAAGAATTCAAGTGAAATCTCACAGAAGGACCAAATCAATGTATTAGATGATTTCAAAGTAAACTTTTGGGCTTGAGTTAAAGTCCCAGATTGGGAACAAGGAGCAGATAGTAGTACCAAAGCAGTGTGTTTATTCTTGCTTGTCTTAAGTCAATACATGTGAACATTGCAATTGCATACCCAACATTCACTAATATTTTCAGCAGGAGAGATCTAGTGGATCATTTACGAATTACCCTCTATTTAATGTCATTAAATTTTAATTTTACTCAAAGGATATATTAATTATATTTTCTAGGAGAAAAAAAACACATTACTTGTCTGTAATGTGTTATTTATTTATTTTTTTGGTAATTTAGACATGCATCCAAGTATTGCAATGATTTCCTAGAAAGATTGTCTAGCAAAATATCTTTCAAAGAGTAGTTGGCAATTCATTTTGCTCTTAAAATCTCTTTTTAGTATATATCATTGTGGAAGTATAATCATAAAATAATCTCTACTGTGTGACTTGTGAAGGAGCATAGCTTATGGGAAAGAGAATTTATTCAAGAATCACATCTTTACCATTTCTTAACTTCTATGCTTATTCTAAACTAGAGGCCTGATACATGAAATTCATGCAAGAGTAGGCCTTCCTTCCCCTGGTTGCCGGCACTGGCTTCCCTCTGGCACCCGGGATCCAGGCTTTCCTCACAGCCCAGGTTTTGTTTAAAAGGTCATCCAGAAGGGTGTCTGGAATGATGTCTGGTCTAATTAGCATATTATGTTTTCATTATTATAGATACTTATTTCATTGTTGTTGCAGAATTTTATTATCTGTACTATTCTCAGTGCTTGATTCAAAATTATACTAAATCTCAGCAAATTGTACACTGACTTTTTCCATCATATATATATTTAATTTTATA
>PVJC01023882.1:0-25999 GCA_004026665.1 Murina feae | reverse complement strand
TTGGTTCTCCACTAATTTTAGATAGGAATTTTTGTTTTTTGTTTCTCTTTCTTTCTCCCATCTCTTGGCATCTGTCTCTTTGTCCTGCAGTTTTATAGTCTCCTGCCCCACGACTGTTCTTCAGATCCCCAATCTGTAATTGGGCTTTAAATTGCTGGTAGGGGTTCCTGCTCCATAGTAATGGCGGAGTACCCAAGGACCAGTCAAATGGCCAGGCAGCAGTTTGGCTCAGTTATTATTGGCAGTGCAGTGGGGTTTAAAACTATGGCTCATGGATTTTAAGCAAGGGCAATATTGCCCCCATTAAGGTAAAAAAGTGATTCTTGGAGGATAAAAATCTTAGATATTATAGTGACCCTTCCAAGGTCAACCCTATCCCTAAAGATCTTATTCCTTAGTAATTAGTTTATTTCTTTAGGGAAAATTCAAATAAAATTTTCTCCTTAGGGGGCAATAATAGGAAAAAATATCAAGAAACATTGCTATAGTTTTAGACAGAAGTTCACTGTTTTGTTCAGTCTACTTTCTTAAGCAGTGAGCCTTATTCCCCATCATCTGTGGAGCTTTAAAAACTCTTTAACTCCTGAAGAGCTGAGCTCCTGGCCAGCCATAGCTTCACCTTGCCTCTCATTTTTGCTTGTCTGTTCCATGGAGATGTATATCTTGTTTTTGAATCTGGAACCTTTATCTATTTTTATATCTTACCACATGTTACTATATATTTGGAGCATAAAGGGGATAATCAGAGCATGAACTCATTGCAGCATTTTGATTAGAATTCAGTATTTATTATTTCATTTACCAATGACTACTCTAATCCTATATAATAAAGAGGCAATATGCAAATTAACCCTCATGCCCTCACAAGATGGCTCCCTACAACTAGGCTGGGAGGGGGCTTAGTGAGGGATGACCAAATGACTGAATAAGCAGGCTGCGTGGGGCAACCAGGCCAGCAGGGGGGCCATGAGAGTGATCAGGCTGGCAGTGGGGGGGCCATTTGGGGGTGACCAGGCCAATGTGGGGGGTTAGGGGCAATCAGGCTAGTACACAGAGGCAATGAGGAGAGATCAGGTCGGCAGGGGGTGTGAGGCAGTTAGGGGTGACAGGCAGGTAGGCAGGTGAGCAATTAGGAGCCAGTGGTCCAGGATTGTGAGAGGGATGTCCGACTGCAGGTTTAGGCCTGATCCTCAGGATTGGGCCTAAATTGGCAGTTAGACATCCCCCAAGAGGTCCCAGATTGGACAGGGTGCAGGCTGGGCTGAGGGGACACCCCCCCCCATGCACAAATTTCATGCACTGGGCCTCTAGCATCTTTATAAGTGCTTTTCTTATATAAGACTCAATATTTGTATGATATAATATAGGACTATCCAGCTGATATATATCAGTCAGTTATCTGTGCTTTAGTTTCTAGCTTAGCATTTTGAGGTTTCTGAATTATGTAGATCGTTTTTATTTAGACCATCTTCTCTGGGAGATCCTGGGGTTTTGAGGTCCCACTGTTCTGCAGCTGAAAGTTTATGGCAGAATCACTCTAGGGTCCCATTAATGGGTTCATTATCTGTCCTCTGGTAACATTTGCTATTGTACTCCAAAAAGCCTTTTCTGTTGTTTTAATCTGGATAGCATGCCTCTTCAACCACACTTCCTATGGTAGTTTAGCATAATGGTGAAAGGGTTATTGGGACCTCTGTCTCTTGGATTTAATGCACTTATTTTAGGAAGAGGCTCTCTCAAACTTTAGTAAGGTTTTCAGTGACTGACAAGACAATGGAATTGTCTTTTGATAGGAGAAAATTATTTCACAAACTTTTTGGTTGATTTCACATATTCCTAATCATTTAGAAAAACATTAGAAAATACAGAAAAGCGAAAATGAAAGGCATTCACAATTTTGTCATCTATTTTGGTGTATGATTTCCAGGCCCCAAATCCATCCATATGTTTATAAATAATATACTACTATGAAAGTGATTATGCTGTAGTTATCACCCTCTAATATATATATTTCTCATTTATTAATGCAAGGTAAATATATTCCTGGGTCAATAACTATGGAATCCGCAACATATTCTATTGTAACAATTACCTCTTTTAGACCATTTAGATTCTTTCCAATGTTTTGCTATTTTAAAGAATACTGAATTGAAAAGCTTGTATATATAATTTTGTTCATTTGTTTGTGTTGGAGCAGGTAACTGAGGAAACGCAACTGCCAGTTGACCTGTGAACTGTACTGAGCAGTCGGAGGTGCCTCAGTGCTTCCCTTGTCCTTGGAATGTACATCCTGCCCACTGCTCCCACACTGAGTGCTGATTTCAAGGATGCAGAGTAAGGTGTTGTTGAGACCATGTGGATGGTATACGTGACTGAACCCAGTTAAGGCCTTAATATACATTTTTAAGATTCTGGAGGGATGGTGCCAAGGTCTACTTGTTTTGTGGCCACCCAAGAAAACAAGTCTTGTAAGTAAATCCCCTTGCTTATTAAACTGCCAGCTACAATCTGGAGTGATCTGCCTCTTTCTTTGGTCTCTCTTTGTCCTCTGTGTATTGGGGCCAGTTTGTGGGCTAATAGTTAGGAAGAATTCTCACAACAATCAGAAGAAGATTGAAAGCTAAGGGAAGGGCTACTACATGCCTACCCTGGAAAGTAGTAAGACCTGGGTAAATGTTACTAAATGAACAAAGTGTCAGAGTTTGCACTAGGATTTCTGTTAAGATGAATGAGAACAAATAGCTCTGAAGAGTCTGAGGAGACAACTGGGAAATACAACTTTGTGTCCCTAAAGAAGGGTTTGGTAAAGGCTGTAAACTTGGAGGTATGTTTTATAGCACCAAGTCTTGCCTTCTTATCCACTTTAGCCCTGAAACAAAATAGAATTTTATTTTTATGATTGAATGAGTTCAGAATACATCATGTCCACACTTATGTCTGGAATCATCTTTATCTCCCTTTATTACATTATCTTTAAATGAACTTTTCCAATTTTCCATCATGCATTTTGGTGGTCTTTTTTGTACCCTCTGAAGTTATGGGACAGGTTTGAACTGAGGAGGTAAATATTTGAAAATTTGGAGCAACAAGTCAGATAGGAAAGAATAAAACAAACAAACAAACACACACACACACACACAACCTAACTCTTGTTCTCTGTTTTCTTTTTTTGTTGTTTTAATTTTAAAATTTCAGACTTTGCTTCATCGGTGTGATCCTTTAGAGTCATGGACTTGTTCTTCAAGGGGTCATTGGAGAGTTCCTATATTAAGTATAGTTCCCAGGTATGAATTGAGATGCAGTGCAAGATTCAGCTTCCTGAAATATATGTTTTGAATCATCTACCCAGAACATAGTAAGAACTAGAAAGTGGGCGAATAAGACTCAGAGCAGCCAAAATAGGTGGCGTCAAATTGATGAGCTGAGGTGGGGTCATTTTACTCATGGGAGAGGCTTTCAGATTCTACTCTTACTATACACTGAAACCAACACATTTTACTTACTTATTTATTTATTTTTAACGAAAATATCCAGTTAGTGTTAGTTGGTGTTTTTTTGGTGCTAGTGTAAATAATGTCATATATATTTGTGTGTGTGTGTGTGTGTGTGCGTGTGTGTATAGATTTCAGAGGGAGAGAGAAACATCAATGATGAGAGAGAACCACTGATTGGCTGCCTCCTACATGCCCCACACACTGGGGATTGGGCCTGCAACCCAGGCATGTGCCCTGACCAGGATTTGAACTGTGACCTCTTGGTTCATGTGTTCACACTCAACCCCTGAGCCACGCTGGCTGGGCAAAACCAAAACATTTTAATCATTGGATTCTGAACACCCAGCTCATTACTAGCAGTGGATTGGAAAAGGGAGTTGGAAGGCTGGAAGGAAGCAGAAACAGTGAGCTCCTTAAATGAAAGGCACAGAAAAGCTGACACCTCAGAAGAGAGCGGTGCGGGGCTAACAAATCTACATGCAAAGAGTCTCACCCAACGCAACAGTCTCCATGGAGGCCTTTACTATTGTACATGAGGATGAGTCTTCAGAAAATGTAATCTGCCTAAGAAAGCAGAGAGCAGAGACTATAACGGAGAATGATTTTCATTCAAAACCACAAGTGTCTTAAAAGTGCTGACGCTTACAGGAGTAGGACTTGCAGTCACCTAGGAAGTTTGGCTTTTTCCAAAGGATTCTTTCTGGGCGATTGAGGTGGATTCTTTTCTTCCTGGTTGCTAGAGCTCAAGCCACTAAATGTTTGGTGAGATATGGGAATATTGGTCACTTACCAGTGCAGTTGAAGAGGACTCAGTTGTGTGGAAAGGAGATGAAATGGAGAGTAGGGAAAGCTGTTGTAAAAATTACTCGGGTTTAAAGTGTGGAGGTGTCTGATGCTAGGCACAGAAAGAGTGCTAAATGCATGTGTGTGGGATGGAAGGGAGCTCCTCTCGGGTCTGACTCTCACCAGTGCTTTGGCTGTCACACTGAGAGCTGAATGTGATGGAGGACGGCTGAGGGAGGAGAGGGAAAGGCAGCGTGGGAGCTCGGGCAGGACCAGGCTCTGAGGTAGGGTTTCCAGAAACGGAAACTGCTTGTGGTAGCCCATGGTGCCTGTGTTAGGGCTGTTCTGTGTGGCATTTTGATCCTGGAGGTGTCCCCCCATTGAGAAGCCTGGCTGACTGCTCAACTGTGGCCTGCTCCTGCTCTGTCTGGGGCCTGTGTGGTACCTCACCAGGTTGGTGAGGAGCTCCTTGTCATGCCTGGCCCTTCTGGGCCACACTGACTGTGTGAACAGCAAAGCAAGAAGAGCCCTGTGGTTATTATTTTGCTAAATCTAGCCCCCATTTCAATAAAAACAAAACAAAAATTGGACTATTTAGGTTATTGATATACTAGTATATAGATTTCTTTTTTTGAATCCTACATGTAGAATCATTTCATAGTAATTCACTGGATATTAAATAGTCTTAGTTTTTAAAAGAAAGGATATATTTGTAGAGTTTTAAAATATACAAATTTTACTAAAATTTTCACTGTTAGTTGACAGGGCATTATTCTCTCTCAAGTCTTTATGTAAACTGTATAAAGATCATATAATCACTTAGTGTATAATTTAATACTATTGGTATTTATTTATTCATTTAAAAATATGTTTTTATTAACTTTTTAGAGAGAGAGGAAGGGAGAGGAATAGAGAGATAGAAACATTTGAGCCACAGTGGCCAGGCACTATTGGTGTTTATTTACAAAGCACTTATTGGAAAAGTTTTAACTATTTACAAAAGTCTTATGAAGAAATTAATATGGCGCCTATTTTATAGATAAAGAAAAATGAAGCTCACAGGAGTGAAATGAGTGTCTACATGGAGTACCAGAAAAAGAGTTAATGTTCCGAAAAAGAAGATAAAAATTCTCTGTATTTTCATCTCCCTTCCTACAGATAACAAAAGTCAACATTTTTGTATATTTTCTTTAAGCTTTTTTCCTTTGTTATAAATGCAAAGTGTCCTATATAATAAAGAGGGAATATGCAAATTGATCATCACTCTGCCACAAAGATGGCGGCACCCACAGTGGGGGCTGGGGGTTTCCATAACACAAGATGGCTGCACCCACAGCAGAGGGTGAGTTCCTGTAACAAGCCTTAATGAGCAATCAGCAGGGACCTGAGGCTGCACCCCTCCCCTGCCCTGTGGGGCTTGATGGGGGACCTTAGGCCGTGCCCCCAGCCCTGGCTCCAGGCTGGGGAACCTCAGGCCACACCCCTGTCTGGCAGGGCTTGATGGGGGACCTGAGGCTGTGACCCTGCCCGGTTGGGCTTGACAAGAGACCTTAAGTTTTTATATTTGGAGCATAAAGGGGGTAATCAGAGCATGAACTCATTGCAGCATGAACTCCAGGGGACCTTAGGCTGCTCCCCCTGCCCAGTGGGGCTTGACAGGGGATCTCAGGCCGTGTCTCCCACCCAGCAAGGCTTGATGGGAAACCTCAAGGTGCACCTTTCACCCCAGCGCAAGCTGGGGGACCTGAGGCTGCACACCCTGCCCAGCGGGCTTGACAAGGTCTGGACCTAGCCCAGTGAAGGGGGGGGGGGACCTGCCAGGTCTGGGTATAGCGTGATTTTGAGACACATGTGTGTGGGCGGGGACTTGACTCTGGGTCCCATGGTGCGCCCCAGATTCTGACAGGAGGAAGATTTTCATTCATCTCTGACACTTCTATTATAGAGAAAGGGCAAATAACAGTATCAAAATATTTCCTCTAATTAATCCCCTTTTAATGTGCACAGATTTTGTGCACTGGGCCACTAGTATATTAGGCAAACATTTTCTTATGTTATTCAGTAGTCTCTGAAAACATGATTTTTAACAGTTCCGTCATGCAGATTTGATCACATAGTTGATTTGACCACTTTTTTCTTGTGGGCTTTTTGTTGTTTGTTTTTTATTTTTTTTCTCTTGTAAAGAATGCTGTGAGAAAAATGTCTGTACACACAACACTATGGGCAGAAAGGCCTAATTTGTACAAAAATTATCTGAAAAATCTAGAGAGGTAGGAAGCCACCATCAACAAGCATTTAGACATGACCTGAAATGTGATTCTTCTAAGTATGGAAGAACAAAGATGGAAAAGACAGAGTTAACATCTCAATTAATACTTAGACTATACTAGAGTACATATGAAAGATAATAATGCAAGGCAACAATAAATCCAAAGGGCATGGAATGAATAGCAGCACATAAAGACATGCTGTGCAGAGAGCTAATACTAAAACATGTCGTTTGCTTTGGTTTGGTTTGCAAGAGCTGAGAGTTTGGACCACTGAGAAACAGTTGGGCCCCAAGGACCATTAAGTGTGGTGTGGATTTATAATAAAACTAGAGGCCCAATGCATGACATTTGTGCAGGGGAGGGAGAGGGGGTCCTTCAGCCTGGTCTGTGCCCTCTCACAGTCTGGGACCCCTTGGGGGATGTCTACCTACTGGCTTAGGCCTGCTCCCCTGAGGGGTCCTTAGCGCTGCTGCTCCTACCACCACCACTGTCAGCCTGGCTTCTGTGGAAGCACACTGACCATGAGGGGGCAGTTCCTGCATTGAGTGTCTGCTCCCTGGTGGTTAGTGCATGTCATAGCGACCAGTTGTTCTGCTGTTCTATCGATTTGCATATTAGCTTTTTATTGTATAGGATAGATTTGGCTTCTGCTATTAGCTCTGCTAATTACTATTAATAATAGGAACTTGAACCAGTTACTTTTTCTCCAGGCTCAGTTTTCACATCTGCGAAATGGGAATAAGGATAACGTTAATGTTACAGAGGATGAAATTGAATAATGACTGTGAAGGGCTTCCTGATGTTATTAATTATTATAAATGGAAACATTTCAGAAGAGTGCCTGGAATTTTGATGTCACTTTACAGCCACTGTATAATAAGATAGCGTTCCACATAGACAGAAGTATCTTACCCTCTAGTAGTCGATATGTCAGAACAAGCAGAGTTTGGGGCAGCAGTAAAAGTTTCGAGAATTGCCAAGTTCTAAAGTGGGAGCATGCCTGAAAAGGAGCTGTAAGAGTACATGTCAAGTGCTGCATCTCATTCCTCCTTTGGAATGGTTCTGCCTCTAGAACATTATTACCAGGTCAGTGCTCCAGGGACACTAAATGGCTTGTTGGCAGCACACACTGTGGGACTCACAGTCGTTCTGTGTCCTCCAGGGCTGGTGAGGAAACGTGGTTCTGCCTGTGCTCAGAGGAGGCATGTTAGTTAAATGGAGGGTAGCACTCCTTCCTTGTCAAAAATGAAACTGCACAAAATTCTTTCCTCGCTGTGCAAGCACAGAAGCTGGAAGCACACGTAGAATGGAAAAACAATCTTTCCTTCTTAAGGTCCTGAGTAAGACGACATCTTCACTGCTAAGGGGACTAAATGAAAGACGGACTCTGCCAGTATGGAGCATGTGTAGGAGTGTATATGGGTTGGATGGGATAGAAATGGGGGTTCCCATATTTTACCTGGGAAGGGCTTATGCGTTGAGAGGAGGTCCTGAGAGTGGGCAAGGGAGAATAGGCCTGATGGAGTGCCGGAATCCTTGCGCTGGAGTGTCCTCAGACCAACATTCTGGGGCTGTGCCAGGCAGCACAGAGGAGAGGTTAGGCTGGAGCCAGGGAAGGCCATTACTGTTTGTGAAAGTGTGCAAGTATGTGTGAGAAAATGTATGAGTACGTGAGTGTGAGAGGTATGCGAGTGTGAGAGAGCGTGTGTGTGTTAGAGAATGTAGAAGTGTATGTGTGAGAATATGAAAATGTATGTGGGTATGTTGTGTGTTTGTGAGAACACATGGGTGTATGTGTGTGAGTAAGGGTGTGTGTGTTTGTCCAGTCAAAGCAAATTGCATATTTGAAGCTACAAGTGAAGGGCTTCTCTAAACTTTTAACTAGATCCTGGATTTTTAACTTATAGCAGCACCCTTTGATATGGGCTCTGCAGTAGCCGCATAGCATGGCCTAACTCTGGAATCAGCTTGTCTGAGGCCTTGTCTGTATAAACCCGGATAAGGACCTTCACCTCTCTGTCCCTCAGTTTCTTTGTCTCTAGAATGTGGAAGATAAGAATAGTTCCCACCTCATAAAAGTGGGTGGGCGGGTTAAATAAATGAGATAATACATGTAGAGCATTTAACACAGTGCCCGGAACATAATAGTTGTTGCTAATGTAACAACTATTAAATGTTAAGTAAAGGAAAATCTCATGCCCATTCAGGCTGTCATTTGAAAAACTACTTACTATTCTGATTAATTAAAACATTCACATCAAAGGTCAAAATATACATGGTGTCCCAAAAAATTTATGCACACTTTGCATAATTATTAACTCCAGTGGGTTATATCTGAAAAGAAAGAAAGATCAAATGTATACATTTTGGGGGGATATCCTATGTAACAAAGGGGGAATTTGTATTCACCTCTGTTCACCATTCCTGTAGTTCTCACACCTCTATAAACATGTAAACACTGTTATTAGTTTCTTGTGCAAACTTCTAGAATTATTTTACTTTATGCATTTAGAAGCAAATACATATCCTCTTTTTTATGCAAATGATATATATGGCTTCTGTACTTTTCTTTTTACCTTTAAACTTAGAGATTTTTCCATGTAGGTGTAGAATGAGCTTCCTCACTTTCAAGAAGAGCTGCATAGCATTCCATTTTTTTGGATGTACAATACGTCATTTTCTCAACTGCTCTAAATGGCTAAGTAGGTTGTTTTCAACCTCTTCCAGACTCTCTGACGTGATGTCTTTAGAGCCCTCTGCAGGAAACACTTCTAGGAGATTATCTACATGCTATGGCAGGGAGGGCAGAAGGATCTTGTACCCTCTCTTCATCCCCTCTGTTTGCTGTATACTGTATAGTAAATTGTAATCAGGACAGGTGAGAGGGTTTTATGGGGTTTGAGTTTTGAACAATCAACCTTCATTAATCCACACCCGTGTGAATTCTGTAACTCCGTTGGATGGGACCTCAGTCAGTTGGTAATGACTTGCACATCTGCTGAAAGCGAGGAAAAGGCCCCTGAGCGCTGGCTAACCCCACCGTCCGGCATCAGGCCCTTTCCCCATGGAGTGTTGACTGGCCAGTAGAGGGCTCTCTTCTTTTGGGAAAAATAAAAAATCGTCCCTGGGAGCGGTTTTAAACTTAGCCACACATGGAGTGAGGCCCTTCTCTTCCCTGAAGTTGCCCAAAGTCACACAGGCAGTCCCTGCTATTAGGAGCTATGAATTCCTGGTGTGCCATTCCCCCGAAGACCTAGGGATCAACTGAGCACTGCTGTTGTCGGTTTTCGGGGTGTGTTTAAGGGGGATCTGTGGGGAGAAAGCGTGTTCACCATTCTATAGTGGTTTTAGGGCGAGGCCTGGGGTCTGACCCAGATGATAGCTTTTCCCTTTTTGAGGAGGTGAGGCCTTGTTCTGTATTTTAAGATTTAGAAAGCACACACGCCTAGACCAGGATCCCTGGAATATGCTGGTGAGACCTGTTGGCAGGGCTCTGAACCTGTTTAAAAGTCCTGTTATGTGACCCCTGGCGGCTGTTCTCTGAGGTGAATGCCCTCACCAGCTCAGATGAAAATCCACACCAGCGCTTGGAGAGGAAGAGGAGAGGAGCCAACATTAATTTAGCATCTCCTGAGGTAGGTCTGGTGCGGTTAAGCCACGAGGCCGTATTTCTCTTCATTCTTGTCTGGTGGATATTATTCCTGCCTGAACCCCCTCACCTCGTTTCCAAAGCAGTTCAGGAAATCAGAGTTCAAGAAAGAGAGTGTAGCGCAAAGTCACACAGGTCGTCACCACTACTGAGGAGCTACAAGTTCCTGGCTCCAATTTCATCACTGGCTGGTGTGACTACAGAGTCCAACCTTTGTTTTCCAGGACAGCTCCCGCCCTGCAGAGCTTAACTCTGACCTGAGCAGGTCGAGGTCATGGGCCCAGCCCCAATGAGGACGTTTCCCCTCCACTTCTGACCTCTGGCTCCGTTTGAGAACAAATTCAAAGTGCTTTTCTTTTTCAGATGAAGGTAGAGTGACGACCATGAATTTCTATTTTCCTTTCTCCAGAGCATACATGGGCTAATATTGAACAATCTCTGAGAAAATAGACACAAGGGGCTTGAGAAGGTGAGTGTAGAACCTGCTTCCTGCAGCATGCCTAGTCTGAGCCCCGAGTGATCCAGCGCAGGTGCGGGGAGCACCTGCCCCCGGCCGCAGGGCTCCCGCTGGAGGGAATGGCAAAGTTCAGGCTGGCGGGTTTTTCCCAAACAAAGCGGCCCCTCACTCTGATTGTGGTTTAAGAAAGGACAGAAGGAAGAGAAAGGATGAGTCAAGGTGTTGAGGAGCTCGTCAAATGAGCTCTCCAGGTGCTTTTCAGTCTGTTCCAGGAATTTTGCACAAGCAGAGAGCACTTTAGGGAGCTGATTAGCTATAGCCAATGTAGGCGATGGCACTTTGCCCCTTTTTAAACGCAACGATATTTGCTATGCTGCTTTTAAACTTAGTCTTACTACACTGCCTTGCAGGATTTTGAGAAGCTGTTTTTTTTTGCATTACCTATTACCATTCACAATGTTTCACACCTGCCAAACATGTGCTAAATAATGTTTATTTGTTCGAATCTCTCTAGAGTTACAATAAGATTATGTGGACGTTTATAACAAAAAAGGAATTATTCAAGGAATGGATGTTAAAAAAAGGAGTTATTGCTGACTCATTTCCCAAACTTTAAGAGTGTACATTGATGGCTTAGTCCAGTGGTTCTCAAACTTGAGCATGCATCAGAATCACACGGAGGGCTTATTAAAACAAATGGCCAGTGTGGTCCAGTGGTTGAGCATTGACCCAGGAACCCAGAGGTCACCTGTTCCATTCCTCATCAGGGCAGCTGATCAATGATGTTTCTCTCTCATCGACATTTTTTTCCCTCTCCATCCCTCTTCCTCTAAATCAATAAAAACATATAAAAAAATGGCTGGGCCCTGGCCCCTGAGTTTCTGATTCTTTAAGTCTGGAGTGGGTCCCAAAGCTTTCGATTTTTAACAAGTTCCCTGAGGGACGCTGATGCTGCTGGTCCGGAACCATACTTTGAGAATTACTGAGGTAGCACTGGAAAAGCTCAATAGTAGATATGTTGTTGCTTCTCTCTTGCCCCTCCCTCCCATGTCTGGTAGCAGGAGGTAGTGATTAAGAGGGCAAGCTCTGGATTCAGAGAACGGAGTTTGGATTCTTCCTCCAATGCTTTCAACTATGTAATCTTTACTTCTTAGCACCTCAGTCTCCTCATTTGAAAAATGTGGATAATAGCATCTAGTTCATAGGGTTATGTGGAGTGAGACAATGTATGTAATTGGATTAGAACATATATTATATAGACAAATACAATATATGCACTGAACGGTAGCTCTTCTTTCTAAGAGTTCTTGCATAGCCCTGAAGTAACTGAGTTGTTGGGTTTACCAACAACGGAACAAAATAAAAATAATTAAATACAAGGCATGATATTTGAAAATAATTGGGGGGGGGTAGTATTTTATTTTATTTTATTTTTTAAAAAATCACAAACATTCCCATGAAGCACAACTCTGGCATTACTGGCTATTGTTAACATCTGAGGTCAAAGGCAAGCCTGAGACCTCTGAGCTCATCAGGGCTGAGCAGGTGGGGGAAAAGTTAGAAAAAAGTTTAATTGGGTTGGTAGCTTTTAAACAACGAAACTCAAAACTTCCCAGCTGTAGGAATAGGAAGGCTGTTTTACACTTTAAAATTTGATCTTGACATTCCCACCTCTTGTATAACTGCCTCCCTTGCTAGCCTGTCAGGGTCATGGAAATTCCCACTCTTTCAGTTTAAGGCTGTGTGTCTCTGGAATGCAAGTTGTATTTTCCAGGAGTAATGGCACATTAATCTGATAATACTCACGAACTCTCTCTGATTAGATTATATAAATCATCTAGGTGTTACTTTAGAAAACCCAATGTTTCGCCCTGAGGGAACAAGGCACAGAAGAAGCTGGTTGGGAGGAAGAATTGGGAGTCTGGGACAGCGTGGGACTGCAGCCACCCAGGGCACTGGGGGGCAGAAGAGAACTGCCAGTGACCAATTTAGTCAGCTGCTCATTCTGCCGGGAGAGTTGCAGCCAGGCCTTCCAGCTAGTTCTCTGCACCCTTTTGGTCCCACAGTTTATGGTAAGGTTAGGTTCTGAACATTGCTTCTTTGTGGGGAAACTTGGGAGGATGGCTTTAGCTGCAGAGGCCTCGATAACCTCAATGGGACCATCTCCTCTCCAGGCCCCTCTCCTTATTTCTCATTTGGAGAGCCACCCACCCTGGAAAAAAAGAAAAAAAAAGAAAACACTATTCTGTTGTGCTAGTTAAGTCCAGCCAAGCAGTGACTGCTTTGGTGCATTTAGACAGAGATAACTAGTGAATTTTCCCCCTTCTCTGCTTCTAACTGTGACTACGTCACCTGGAGCAAATGTTACATAAGCCTTATCCTAATGTCATGGGAAATCCTGAGACTTTGCAAGGATAAGACTTAACTGAAGAGCAAGCTATGACTTTGTTTCATCTTAATAGCTTGTGCTGACTGAGAATCTTAAAGCAGAATCCACTGAATATTTTCAGGGATTTTTAAAAATTAAAAAAAAATTTTCAATTACTATTGCCACTCAACATTATATTAATTTCAGGTGTACAGCATAGTGGTTAGAATTTTATTAGTATACAAGAGGCCCGGTGCATGAAATTTGTGCACAGTGTGTGTGTGTGTGTGTGTGTGTGTGTGTGTGTCCCTCAGCCCAGCCTGCACCATCTCCAATCTGGGACCCCTCAAGGGACTAAAAGGGCAGTTAGACATCCCTCTCACAATCCAGGACTGCTGGATTCCAACTGTGCACCTGCCTGCCTACCTGATTGCCCCTAATTACTTCTAGCCTGCCAGCCTGATCACCCTCTAACCACTCCCCTGCTAGCTTGATCAATGCCTTATTGCTCCCCTGCTGACCCAATTGCCCCTAACTGCCCTTCCCTGCTGGCCTGGTTACTCTTAACTGCCTTCCCCTGCAGCTTGGTTGTCCCTAACTGTCCTCCCTGTATGCCTGGTCATTCCCAACTGCCCTCCCCTACTGGCCTAGTCACTCCTAACTGCCCTCCCTACTGGCCCAGTCATCCCTAACTGCCCTCCTTTCTTAGCCTGGTCACCCCTAACTGCCTTCCCCTGCAGGCCTGATCACCCTCAACTGCCCTCCCCTGAAGCCCTGGGTCTCTCCACTGAACCGCCCTTCCCTGGAGGCCTGGTTGTCCCCAACTGCCCTCCCCTGCCAGCCTGTCCCCCCCAACTACCCTTCCCTGCAGGCCTGGTCCCTCCCAACTGCCCTCCCCTGTAGGCCTGGGTCCCCCCCAACTGTCCTCCCCTGGAGGGCTGATCACCCACAACTGCCCTCATCTGCAGGCCATATTATGGTGGCCATCTTGTGTGTTGGAGTGATGATCAATTTGCATATCACCTCTTTATTATATAGGATAATTTATAGCGATCCCCCCACTAAGTCTTGCACCCACCTGACACTATAAATAGTTATTACAATATTATTGACAATATTCCCTAAGCTTGTACTGTACTTTACATCCCTTGACTATTACTGCCAATTCGTACTTTGGGGCATTTTCCAAGCAATAAGACTGAATGGGAGCACAAGGTCTGCGTCCCACTTGAACTTCAGCACACAGGCTGGCCTTGCTTTGAGACAAGCACCATGCATCACACATCTGACTGTAAAGATGGGAGGCCAGCAGTTTCATTTTGTAGCCCCTCTCAGGTCTTTGGGCTTCTCTGCAGGCTGGGGTCCTCCATTCATCTCCAGCTGGTGTGGCCTTTCATTTCGAATCCAAAGTCAACAAACGTCCATTTGTAATGCCCTGTGGCTGGGCAGTGCTGCCAGCTGGGGTAATGGGGCTGAAGGTCAGGGGCAGCCTTGTTCAGGTCTAGCTGGTCTCATGTTAAACTTCACCAGAACTGTCTTCATTTGGCAACTGGAGAGGGAATGGAGGGGAGGTCATCTCTGTGACCAGTGTCCTCAGCCTCCACTGGGTTTGTGTTTGGTGAGTTCATGTTGTGGCCTGTGCAGGTGGCCCGGTGGAGAGTGAGATGGGGAGGAGAATAGCCAGGGACTATTCAAGAGGCTAAGCAGCTTGGCATAGCGCTGGCAGGTTGTGTGCATATTATAAGAAAACATTAATATAAATGTGGACGTTAAAAAATAATCCTATATAATAAAAGGCTAATATGAAAATAGACCGATTTACAGAACGAGCAGTCACTATGACGTGCACTGATCACCAGGGGGCAGACACTCAATAAAGGAGCTGTCCCCCAGTGGTCAATGTGCTCCTACAGGGAGAGCGATGCTCAGCCAGAAGACTCCCCTCCCTCCACTGCAGGCGGTAAGAAGTGAGGGGTCCTGGATGGTAAGAGGGATTTCCTACTGCTGGCTTAGGCCTGCTCCTCTAAGTTGGCAGGCAGATATCCCCCAAAGGATCCAGACTGTGAGAGGGTGCAGGCCAGGCTAATATCCCCCCCCCCCCCCCCCCCCGCCCAGTGCATGAAATTTTGTGCACCAGACCTCTAGTAATAGAATGAGACAGTTAGAGATATTGAAGGCACTTTGTCATTTAGTGGCTTGTGGTGCTATTGTATTTATATCCGAGAGTCCTGTGGGCATTTCCTAGAAAATACTTCCCCAAATCCAGATCTGTGTAAAGAAGCCCCATGTTAGGGCTGGGAGGACACAGATGAGAAGAGTTACAGTTGGGTTAGATCAGGCAGCCTACAACGTTCTTGCTAACTCTAAGATTCTCTGAATTATTCTAGACTTGTAAAGTGAAACTTCCGAAGCACCTTTGCAGGTAATTCTACAAATGACCCTGCTCACAACCACCACAACTCTTGGTGGAGAATGGCTCTCTTTGGGGCTTGGAGTCACTTCAGTTATGAGTGAATTCTTTTGGGGAAATCTTTTTGAGAAGCTGCAGGCAATTTGGTTAAAATCTTCATGCACTGTTGCAGGCTGGGACCCTCCTGTGCTGATAAGGGCCAGGCAGAGCATTAGTGCCTTGATAATTCCCTCTCCCGGAGGAGTTTTCTTTACCTCAAGCAGAATGGTTCTTAGTTTGTAAGAGAAACGTTATGTAAGTCTTACAGAAGGAAAAGGATTCCAAAATGGCTTTCTAGGTGCTTTTTAGAATCAAGTCTTGCTTCTGACAGAGGTTGAATTCATGAGGATTGGGGAAAGTAGGTTTTCAATAGCAGTATTCCATTAACTGCAAAAAAGAGGATCACTCCAAATCCAAAAGCTATTCTTGCCTGTTACATTACCCTTCTCAGAAACCATCTATCACAGCATCAAAACTTCAAATGCGTAAGAATAACAGTAGCCATTTCAACTCTCCCTCTTTCTATTATTATTGTATTTGTCAACGTAAGAACCATCCATACCTGTAAGAATTTTTATGAGTTTATTTGAGCCAAACTGATGACAGCTGCCAGGAAGCAAAATCACACTAGATTGAGAAAATGTCCTGGAAAATGGCAGTTTTGCACATTATCTATCCTATACAATAAAAGGCTAATATGCAAATTGAACAGCTGAACAACTGGTTGCTGTGATGCGCACTGACCACCAGGGGGCAGATGCTCAATGCAGGAGCTGCCCCCTGATGGTCAGTGTGCTCCCACAGAGGGGAGTGTCACTCAGCCAGAAGCCCTGAGCTGGGCTCATGGCTGGTGAGCACAGCTGGTGGTGGCAGGAGCTTCTCCTGCCTCCAGGGCAGTTGGACATCCCCCAAGGGCTCCCTGACTGTGAGAGGGACCCCTCTCCTCGAGTGCATAAATTTGTGCGCCAGACCTCTATATATAAAAGGCTAATATGCAAAGTGTCCCCTTGGGAGTTCGACCATGAGACCGGGAGTTTGATCGCTCGCTATGATGTGTGCTGACCACCAGGGGGTGGCGTGGAACATGGCGGGTGACCAGTGATGGTGGTGGTGGTGGGGCACTGAGGGAGTGAGGGAAGGAGGAGGTGGGAAGGTGGGGAGGCAGGGAACCTGATCAGCCCTGATCTCCAGCCAGGCCTAGGGATCCTACCTGAACATGAATAATTTTGTGCACCGGGCCTCTAGTTTTACATATTACAATAAAAAGAGGAAGGGTAAGTGGGTTACATGAAATCCATTGGTGATAGATTAGGGAGGTGGTTACAGGATAGTTAATAGTCAACAATTAACAGGGTAAAAATAACAATGAGGGCATTTGTGGTCTCCACAAAGGCATGTTACCAGGTATGTTACCCTAAGACAACAGACAGGCTCAGTTGAGGTAAAGACTGACCTTTGCTAGGAAAAAATACTGCCCTAGGACATGACTACCTGTTATGAACAGCTTTTAGTTAAAAAGTTTTAATTTTAGAGCATCTTATGTGGTTACTTTAGGTCTCTGAGTTTGTAAGGTCACCGTGCAGGCCTTCCCTGAGCTAGTCAGATTTAGCATGTGACCCTTTTGTCCACATATTGAATCTTTAGAGAATCACTTTGAGGTGAATTTTATAGATGAAGCTCCTAGAGGTATTTTGTGCAACGTGTGGCAGCAGAAAAGTAACGAGCGTTCCTTCCACTCCTCCAGGCCCCTCTGATGTCCCTTAGGCTCCAACCTTCTACTTCCACCACCCCTCGCTCTCACCAGCATATATCTACTCCCTTAGGCAAACTTATTGCCACTGTCATGATCCCCCCAGACTTCTGTGTTTTCAGACATTGTACCTTCCTCTTTCTCCCGCAGAAGAAAAGCAACTTCTCCTCAACTGCTTTGTAAAATTTCCTCCCCGGGACTTAGTTTCCCCATCTGTAATGCCAGGAATCATCTCGCTTGTTACTCCATTCCTCCCACCTCAGCCAGCTCCTCCTCAGGCACTGTGAGCTCATCCTCTGATACACTGTAGGGCAGGAAGTACACAGGGAGCCCAGGGCTTTTGTTACTTATTCTATTCTTAAGCTGTTCTTAATGTCTTTTTTTTAATTAAAAATATATTTTATTGATTTCAGAGAGGAAGGGAGAGGGAGAGAGAGAGAGAAACATCAACGATGAGAGAGAATCATTGATGGGTTGCCTCTTGTGTGCCCCCACTGGGGATCGAGCTTGCAACCCAGGCATGTGCCCTGTCTGGGAATTGGATAGTGATCTCCTGAGCCACGCCGGCTGCGCTCTAAATGTCTTATTATTGCTGCCCCAAACTAATTGCTGACATGACATGCTTGGCCAGAGCCTTCAAACTTCTAGTGCTTTGTCTCTATCCTGGTTCCTGAATCTCATCTTCTCCCATTAGTAGCTGTTGACCTTGGGCAAGTAACATCACTTTTTTTGAGCCTCATCTGTAGAAAATGGGTTGATAATATCTATGTTGCATGGATTAGTTGTGATGATTATAACAGTCAATAGCTTATAGGAAAATACCTGGCAAAGCCACTTGGCTCATTTTAGTTTTCATTTTTCTTTCTTTGGCCTTGGAAACATAATCTTTTACACAGAAAATATCAGTGATCTTTTAAACCTAGTCTGCCCAGACACCTGAACCCCTTCACATTTCTGCCTCCATGTGCTCATGTGTACCCTCACTTTACATGGCCTCTAGTCCCAGACCCTCAATGCCTTTGAGATTACTGGTTTTGGGGGTCTGCCCCCTCCTTCTCCAACACCTTTTCTTGCTTCCCTGTGTCTTCTAGGCTTACCTCTGTGCCATCACCGCTATGCTCTTTTTGATGCCGTAGCCAGGTGCTGCTTTGAATACTTCAGGGATTACTGTAAGGATCAACGGGGATGATTCATGCAATAAAAAAATGTTTTGCAAAGTAAGATGGGGTGCATTCACATGCATTATGATGATGTTGACTATCACTCCTGCATTATCTTCAGCGGACTAAAAATATCCACCCAGACTGGACCTTCTCAGCATAATCTTATCTTTCTTGGACTTCCCCATACTGGCCGAGCAGTCTGACAGTTTAAGCAATGGAAGAACTTGTGGGAGACAGCCGTGTTGGGGTGGAGAATGCCTGAGTAATGAATTACCTTCTTTAGGGTCCCAGTGGGAAATCAGGCACCCCGGAAAGCGTTAATTGACCTCAGTTGAGTGAATGCGTTAGGCCCAGCAAGCATTTCATTTGCTTTGGCAGCCCATTGTGATGATGACATTAAATAATCATTATCATTACATGGAAATCCTGTCAACTTGGGGATTTAGAAAGTGTTTCTCAAGTCACATGCATATAAGCGACCGAAATGCACAGAACGTTCATCTAGAAGAAAGTATTTGTGAAGACAACATTTGTTTGTAATTGTCAGCATTTGGCAAAGGCAGGAAATGAAAGAATGAAATGAACCACAGCTTTGGATTCCTTCCAGTGTTTTTTTTTTTCCAATCCCAAATCTTCAAGGCTAGGGAGGGAGGCCTTCCTATTGTGGGCCATGAGCTCTAGGGAGGGGAGTAGGAGCCTGCAACTCCCGCACGCCCTCGGCTAGGAAGTCTTTCAAAGGAAGCTGCCTCCAGGGAAAAGCAATAGCCCATTGGCCAATATTTATTTATAGTCTTATCCCCTGTAAACTTGTCTTCTTTTAAAAAATTAAGAGCAAAAAGTATTTTGGTTCCTGTTTGTTTGCACCACCTCCAGGCACTCGTATCTGTTTTCCTTATTTCTGGGCTGGTTGCTCAACATCTTTGGTCTTGATGGAACTGCTTTCATTCCTCAGCCCTTCCTTATTATTAATGTTCTTATTATTGGTTAGTTCTTTTATGGTTGCAGTGTCCTTGACGATCTTTTTTTATTAGCTGTTCTTTACAACAGCCCCGTAAGGTGGATCAGCCTGACTGACTATTTATCCAACAAATTGTCCAACATTTTCTTTTGTTGGCTTTTGTTAAGATTTATTACAACCATTTTTTTTTTTTCCTTCTTTCTCAGAGTCGCCCTTTTGCAAGAGACTTATTTCATGCTTGTTCTTGTGGGGCTACAGGAGCCAGGGGCTGATGTCATCTGCTCTCCATGGTGTTTGGCTTCTTCCTCCCCTGTGGCTTTCTCACCCTCTTCACAAATATTGTTGCCTCTGCTGTTCATGCAAATAGTGCTCAAGTAATCTAAGGTGGGTTTGAGTAGAGGGCTTTTTTCTTCCTTTTCTTAACTTTTGGGCACATTTCTAAGAGGCCACTGGCTGTCAGGTCTTTAGCACGTGATTCGTTACCAAATAATCAGTCGCTACTAATATTTTGTGGTTGGGTATATATTTATGGTGAATCACTGGACTGTCAAGCTATAAAGAGGGGTGTTTCAGGGACGGCTGGGGATTTGCACTTAAAAAAAAAAAGATCTTAGAGAGGAAGGGAGTGAATGAGGAAGAGGGAGAGGAAGAGGGAGAAACATTGACCAGTTGCCTCCTGCACGCACCCAACTAAGGATCAAACCTGCAACCTGGATATGTGTCCTGACCAGGAATCAAACCCACCACCTATTGGTGTATGGGACAAAGCTCCAACCAACTGAACTATACTGGCCAATGCTGGGGATTTGTACTTTAACAAAAAAGAATATCAATTCTGATCAATCAAGAAATGACTACATTTTCCCAAACCCACCATCATCACCACTTCTACTACCATCATCTCTTCCACACAAGAACTGCCATACCCAGTCTTGTACCACCATGAGGAAATACTATATTATGTTTCTCTCTATACACATATACCAAGGTATTCTGGTGTCTAGGACTCTATAAGTAAACAGATTGTCTCCAAATACCATTGAAAAATTATTTGAATACATGATATGTCTGTAATCCTTTATACTTCTCCATTACACTTACATCATGTTAAAGTTATTGTTGACTTGTCTTCCTTACTCACTAAACTCTGGTTTTCTTGAGGGCAGAGACCATATCATACTCTTCATCCACCAAGTACTGTGCATGGCATTAGCGAAACTTTTTAGGGAGTTAATAAATGTCTGCTGAGTGAATGTTAAAATGCTCTCATTAAATGAGAAAATGCTTTTTCAAACTATAAAATGTTTTATAAACTAGTAAGGACCATTGAAATATAACTTCTTTTTATGATAATTGAATAACTTTGTCTATACAGCAATGAAGGATAAATTTGAATCCTGTGAAGCTTGATAAGAAATACTTATCCACTTTATAGAACAAGAATGATGGAATTTGCAAAAGATTAAAAAGAACATTATTATTTATATCTTTGTTCCTGATCCCATGCTTTGGCACAGAGTCATCCACATGAAGAACAACCCTGTTTCCTAGGCTGGGGTTTAGAATCAGCTCACTACTGGGTTGCACCAGCCAACAGAAAAACATGGAATGCTTCATGAATTTGCATGTCACCCTCACACAGGGCTATGCTAATCTCCTCTGTACTGTTCCAGTTTCAGTATATGTGCTGCCAAAGCCAGCACCAGCCATATTATTTTGACTGGTTTCTGATGTTGGGTCTTCTTGGTCACCTGTGGTGATTGAGAGTCCAGCAGTGGGTGGGATGTTAGCCTCTGAATGTGTTTAAAATTCATTAAAAAAAAAACCTCTCTGCTGCCCTAACCGGTTTGGCTCAATGGATAGAGCCCAGATTCAATTCTAGTCAAGGGCATATGCCTGGGTTGTGGGCTCATTTTCCAGTAGGGGTGTGCATGAGGCAGCCAATTAATGATTCCCTCTCATCATTGATGTTTCTATCTTTCTCTCCCTCTCTCTTCCTCTCTGAAATTTTATACACACACACACACACACACACACACGTATGTATATGTATATAAAATTCTCTGCTATACCAGTAGGTATTTTAGAAAATGTCCTAAATGAAGTTGTACTTACATGGGTTCTAGGTGTAGGTGGTTCTGAAAAGCTATGAGTTACTCTGTGCTGTATCAGATTTAAGCCAATGGAATAGCAGTTGCCAAAGCAATCAATGTTCTTAGCAGTTTGAAAATGGTCCAATATTCCAGAACTCTCCCCACTATGGAACTTATCTTAGAGGCTGTGAAGAAGGGAGAAAAGTGTCCTTCCATCTACAATCTCCTGGCATACTTCTAAAAAAAAAAAAGTAATACATGGGCCAGTTATTTCTGCAGAACAAACATTACACGTAGTGATTAAAAAAATAAGTTCTACTTTTGAGTCTGGCACCTTTCAGGTACTTAATAAATACTGGCCGAGTGAATAAATGAATGCTTTAGCCTTCCTATCCTAGCTATCCAAGATATTTAATATTTGCATGTACAAAAGGCCCAGGAATGACTTCACTGGCTTCCACCCAAGGGTATGCTGGGGTCAGTCAACAATAGGGGAAGAACTCAGAATTTGAGCCAAGTCCACTTATAAGAAGCGGCTTTTGATAAAAGCTCAGTTCTCTTATCAATATTCCTTCAACCGTTTCTGCAGCCCTGGAAAACTTTTTTTGAAAAAGCAAATGCACTGTAGGCAAAAGCTGAATCAGAAAGCCAGAATTCGAGTCCCATCCCCAGTTGGGTGACAAGACGTGTCAAATCAACCCATTGGTAGACTTTGGAGATGGCTCTGCAGAAGGCTGACAGCACGTTCGAGTCTATGGATAGAAACATCGAGATTGCTGCTGGAGGTAAAAAATTAGTCTGTTAGAATCCGCTGCGTTAAATGAAGTTTCCAGGGAGCTGCGCTACAAGAGTCGGGCTTTCCTGCGTGATCTTCATTCCTGGCCATGGTAGAAACCGAACGTGTGGACTCTGGGATCTGGTAATTGTTGTAAATTAGTGGCTTTAAGGCCACAGAGCCACTTTCTTTCCTTTCTTCCTATTTTTCTGCTCTTTATTTTTTACCAATGATTCTGGTTTCATTTCCTCATGTGCTAATCTCTGTTTGTCAACAACTGGCCATCAGAAGACTTTTTTGTCTACTTGGTTCTTTGAGTGCTGAAGAGTTAGCTAGCTGGGAATCGAATGGAGGAAAGAGTCAAGCAGGGAGATTTGGGCATGAAATGGATATTTTGTTCCTCTGAAGATTTGTCACAGCAGATATAAAGTGTCTTTCTCACTCCAAGTACCTCCAAGCACATTCACAAATCAATTAGTCACTGGCAGGGCCAAGAGTGGAGGCAGCATAAGCCCGGTGGTGATAGCCAGCGACCCTGGCTGCTCACTCTCTCAGGCATGCTGTCCTTGATCATTAGATAACACAGTGACACTTCACCCCCTGGCGACTGTTTCCATTGCAATCAAAACTTCAGAGACTGGGTATGGCTTTCAGAGTATTGCTCCACTCCATTAATAAACAAACACCCACAAGGAGAGACTGGGGAAAAGGGAGACTGGCCATCCCTTTGAGACGGAAAGCCAAGAAAAGGAAACAAAGAGAAATCAATCTTTTATTTGCTCACTGTGACTCCAGAACACTTATGTATTCTCTGGCATGTTCCATCGTTGACTAAGGTGGAACCCGAGTGTTTCTCTCAGTTCATTAGACAGACCAATTAAGTGCCACAAAAGCGTCTTAATTCTAAGAGGATGAGACTCTTGACACAGCCCTTCTAAGCTTACAAAATAGGTGCAACATACATCCTGCCAGTTACTCAGCAGGCAGAGCCTACAACATATGCCGCAGGGGCCTTGGGGGTACCGTGTGAGGGCGGAATCTGAAGAACACCTAAAAATGTGTCCAACTGAGCTGTCGGAGGAATTCTCATCCGTCACTCTGCGGGAACAAATAGAGTTTCTGAAATGCACACATCATTTTAGGAACATGCTTTGAACTTTGAGTTCCCAGTTTGTTGATAATAGGTTTAGGGGAGGGGTAGAGGTCACAGGATGGGAGAACAGGGTGACCACTGCCCTAGGTTCAAGAGAGTAAAGGTGAACCCCATCCTTCATAAGATTTGGAGCCTTTCAGACTACTCAGCAAGCTGAGGGGTTGGAAAGAAAAACTGCTTCTTATATAAGAGCTGAGGGCTCTTATCTCATTCTTGGGAACAAGCTAGGGGTAGGTGGCAACTATTCTGGTCTTTCATTTCACAGTTGGCAGAGCTGAGGTACAGGGAAGGGAATCGATCTGTCAGCCCACTTAGCTAGATGTGCATGTGGAGAGAGTTCCTTTGATGGCCCTCAACACCTCCCCATCCTCCATCAATGCCATTTACAACCTCTGCTCAGAGCCCTTTGGCAGCCTCCTAGAGAGTAGGAATTTGCTGCAATATTAAGTTAACCTGACAGAATGGGAGTCCAAAGACCTGAGCTTGAATTCTGGCTCCTACTCTTACTAGCTCTGCAGTCTCAGTTTGTTTCTCTTTAAAAATAAGATGACAATTGTGAGAATTATAAGTGTTTGAAAGCTTTTAACCCAGTGCCTTGTATACTCAGTAAATGTTAATTGTATATGAATTTAAGGAAGAATTAAAATGAGCCCAGATTTCCTTCTCTGACAAGCAGGTCCCAACTTATTTCAACACACATATTTCCCTACACCTGTGATTTCCAAAACTTAGTTTCTGGATCAGGAGCCTCAGAGGCACCTGTGAGAAATGCAGATTCTCAGACCCCATCTTAGACTTGAACCAGAAACTCTTGGTAGGGGGAGGGAGGGCAGCAATCTGTATTTTAATAAGTCTCCCAGGGGATTCTGATGCACACCACAGTTTGAGAACCACTGCTTTATATTCATAACTAGGGGCCCGGTGCACAAAAATTTGTGCACTCGGGGGATGGGTGTCCATCAGCCCAGCCTGTGCCCTCTTGCAGTCTGGGACACCTCGGGGGGGATGTCCACCTGCTGGCATGCCTGGCCAGCTTGGGTGAGGGGCTGAGAGCCATTTTCAGGCTGCCCACAGCCCCTTCAGGGTTCGTGCACTGGGGGGTGGGAAGGCTGGTGAGTGCAGGCCTGGACGTTTCCCACTGGAGGGCCCACAATTGCACATGCCTGGTGAGCCCCCACCGCTGAGGGGACACACCTGGCGCAGAGTTGGGTGGCAAGCCAGGGGCGGACGCTGGTGCAGAATCTCTCGGTGGGGCCCTGCTGCTGAGCAAACACACCCGGGGTGGAGCTGGACAGTGAACTGGCTTCAGATTCTCCTCACTGTGCAGCAGACGTTCCCGCACGCCCTGTGGAGGCCCCTGGGGGGCGGATGAAGGTAGCGGACCCTGGACGGGTGTTCCTGGACACCCTGCGGAGGCCCCCAGGGCAGAGCCAGGCAGTGGACCCAGGACAGGCATTCCTGGATGCTCCGGGGAGGCCCCCAGGGGGCGGAGCCAGGCAGTGGACCCAGGACAGGCGCTCCTGGACGCCCCGAGGAGGCCCCAGGCCAGACCCCCCCTCCCACTGAGCTGACACACCTGGCACAGCTATGCCAGCAGCCGTGGAGGCTCCCAGTGCAGAGCCGCCCTGCCAGCCTCCATCTTGGCTGGATTAATTTGCATACAGATGCTCTGATTGGCTGGTGGGCGTGGCTGTGAGCAGAGGCTCAGCCAGCCCAGGCAGGCAGTTGCAACAGAAGCCTCTGGTTTGCTCTAGCTCCATGGCTGTTGGCCGTGTTAATTTGCATAAAGCCACTCTGATTGGCTGTTGGTAATGGTCAATTTGCATGTTTCTCTTTTATTATATTAGACTAGGGGCCCATTGCACAAATTTGTGCACCTTGAAAGGAACTGTGGGCTGCGAGGCTGCAGTGAGCACAGGAGCTGGTCTCAGCCCACCCTCCGAGCCTCTGCCTGGCCCCTCCCACCGTGGTCCCCGGTCCCCTGTCTGCTGGCGATCGGGGCCAGCATGAGCAGTGGGTGTAAGAGGCGGTTGCCAGCCCCAATCACCTCTCAGGAGCACAGGGAGGTGGAGAAGCCTTGAGGGGAGAGTGGGGCTGGCACCAGCAGCAGGCGGGATCATGGCATGCAAGAGCAAAGAATTTTCAGTAACCACCAGAGGTTCATCCTGATGATAGCGATTGGCACCCTGCCTTGGTCTGATGCCCCTGCTTACCTGCTCCACCATCCTGCTGTGGCCAATGCCTGCCATGTTCTGCACGTGCCCCCTGGTGGTCAGTGCACGTCATAGCAACTGGTTGTTTGGTTGTTCCACTGTTCAGTCTATTTGCATATTAGGGTTATATATGCAAATCATTGACATACTAATCATTGTTTTGACATAGTTGACAGTTTGAACTCAGGCAAATATTGGTGGTACCACTGTATTTGTCCTGTCTTTGTGCATTTGTTGAGAAAAAAGGAAATTTGCTGAAGTTGACCATCCTGCTGAACATAGGAGGCATTCTGCTATTTTCTTTGGTGCAGGAGGTGCAATTGACGGGACACAATGGTTCTGCATGCACATGGAGCTGGTAGAAGAAATTGTCAAATACAATCCCCAAGCACCACAGGCCTTGTCATGTTGGAGTGTGCAGAGA
>PVJC01023881.1:0-26004 GCA_004026665.1 Murina feae | reverse complement strand
TATGAAATGCTGAAAGGTATCCTTTGAGAATAGAATAGAATCAGAGGCATAGAAAGGGAGTGGACTGACAATTTTTGGGGGTTAAGGGTGTTGGGGATGCGTGAAGAGACTGGACAATAATTGTACACCTATGGATGAGGACAATGGGGGGGCAAGGTCAGAGGTTGGGGTGGGAATTGGGAGGAGGGGAGCTATGGGGAAAAAAAGAGGAACAACTGTAATAATCTGAACAAAAAAAATAAATTTTAAAAAAATAAATAAAAAAAAAAAAAGAAATGAGACTGAAATACTGTCCCCTACTCTTTTTATATTTCATAATCTAGATAACAGCAAGTTCTCTATCTGAGACCCCAATCATGAAACTTACCAACTGAAGCTTGACATTGACATCAGGAGAAGTAACTCGGCATGGCACAACCACCTCTTGGGTTCCAGTAAACACGGTGATCACCAGTGGCGTATCATAGTAGGGCTGCACAAAGACCTGGTTGTCATCTGCAGGAATGACAAATCAGACCAGAATTGCTATTGTTATCAGGATAAGGATCCATAGTTTTTATATGACAGTTGAAGATTATTATATTTAGTTCTATAATTTTATACAAGAAATTTGGTTCAGAGAAGGAAAAGAACTCAACAAAAGGGTACACTGAGGACTTAAAGCCAGGTATCACCTAGGAAATTTTTTTTTTCATGAGGACCAAGAAAGAACAGAAGTCTGTTCATAAAAGTCTGAAAGAGAAATCCATTCCATTAATTTTACCTGTTGGGTCACATGACATAAGTCACATTTCTCATCCACATGATCATGTCTCTGATACTTATCATATTTTCTGTCATCTAAAATCCTTATTTCTTTTCAATGTAAGCTATTTAAAACCCTATAGATTCCCTGAACAATTTAAGCTAGTATCTATAGTGATTAATGGATTAGGCATATTACATTTCTATATCCAGGATAATTATTTATTTGAATGCTATATCTCTTATGCATGCAAAAATCAGATCACTGCTCTCCTTTTATAAATGAAAATACATTTGAATGACCACAAGCAATCTCAAGTTACATCTACTTTGTTTTTCTACAGGAGATCTCAGACACAATCAATAAATTTATGTGGGCACCTGCATTGTAGGCACTTCTTATATGGTAACTACACAGAATGTCAATCTAAAAATAGAGACTGCTTACATTGGATTCCAAGATGGCTGCAGAATAGCTGGAATCTCCATCCTTTTGCTCCCAACCATGTACTAGAGCTAAACTGAAGAGCAATTGGCTTGAGAGACCAGTTGAAGTGTTGTGATCTGAACTACTGAAAACAGAGACCACAGAGGAAAGATAGGAGGAGTTATGGAGAGGGTCTGGGAAACCCTGCCTGAACACAATTCCATAGGGCAAGGAAAAGAAGCTGAGAGCTGAAACATTCAAGGTACAGACCTGAGGCAAACCCAGCTTTTGGGTTCCAAAGGCCCTGCTCACCAGACTACTTGGGACTGGCAAGCATTAGTCAGGCTACTGAGAGCCAGGCAGGGACAGCAACTGATATTGGCTTGCACCAGAGACCCTCCTGAGTGGCCCAGGACCAGCACACCACATGGCCAGCTTCAGACAATTTCAAAGTAGTGAACTCCACAAGCAGCATATCCAAACAGTGATCACAATAGGCACTAAAATTTGCTGAGGTGAACTCCACTTTTTAAAAATATTTTCTTTAGCTTTTTTCTATTTCGCTTTTTATTCTTCTCTTTTTTCTTTCATATCTCTTATTTCTCTCTTTTCTTAGTTGTTTTTTTCTTTAATTTTTCCATTTCTATTTTTCTATTTTATATCTTATTTTATTATTACATTTTAAAATTATTTTTTTCTTTTTCTTTTTTCTTTTCCCTTATTTCCTTTCATTCTGTTTCTTTTTCTTTTTCTCTTATCTTGTTTTTTTTCTTTCTTCTTTTATTACACATTTAGCATCTTTTTAAAAAGCTTTTCTTGTTCTTGTTTTTGTTGTTGTTGGTGGTAGGTTTTTTCCAGATTGGTCTTATTTTGTCTTGTTTTGTTCTGTTAGCACCAGTACAACAGTTTACATGACTTGGTTGGAGTTAAGTCTTAGAGTTAGGCAGGCTGAAGGACAAGCCCACTCACAAAGAGGACACAGGCAATCAAGATTCAATTATAACATGAGGGTCCACATAATCCACACAAGAGACCTTCCCAGAGCTTCCACTCAGGAGATCAAGGAAATTAAACCACTGAACCCCACAGGACACCCACTATTGTAGGCCACCCCAGCAAGACTGAGTCATATACTAGTAAGTTTTTCTAATACATAGATACAAATAAAAAGAAACAGAAAAAATGGGGAAACAGAGAGAACCAAGATGGCAGCATAAATAAGCACTTATACTTGCTGCCTCTTACAACCACATAAAAATTACAACTAAAAGGCAGAATGGCTACCACCCAGAACCGTGGAAAAGCTGGCTGAGTGGAAGTTCCGCAATTAGAGAGGTGAAGAAAGCGCATTGAGAATGGTAAGAGTTACAGAGGTGCAGAAAGTGCTGACACCTAGATGTGCTGCTCTTTTTATCGGGAGGGAGATACAAGTTTCTGCTTGCTCTGAACTCCAGTTTTGGGAGAGACTCTGGGGGACCCAGACACATATGGGGAGAAACTGGACCTTCTGGCATCGGTACAGGAATGTGAGGGCAGTTTTCTCTCATAGGTGCTCACAGTGGTCATTGTTCCTGAACAGGGGTGCAGGGCAAGGAGACCCGCAAACCTCTCCGGTTCAGGGCTGACTGGCAGCCATTGCTGTTTGCTCTGCCCTGGTGATTCCCAGAGACCCCGCCCCACCTAATTTACAACCCCACACAAGCTGTGGACATTGGCTTTTGCATATGAATGTCCTGTCCTTTCTCTGCCTAAAACCTGTCAAACTGCAGCTGGGTCAGAGAGCCCCAGAGCTTCCAAAAGAAGTCCCAGCAGCAGCAGCCTGCCTTGCTTCACAGCTGGGCCTTGTCTAGGCACTTCCAAACCCCATACAAAGAAGAGGAATCTGCAGATGTCTCTGTAGCTCCTGCTGGGCAGGCGCAGATAGTGGCTGACCTTGCACCTCCTTGGAGATCCAAGAGCCAGTGTACCCAATGGTCAGAGTGAGACCATACTGGATTACAACTCTTCACATTCAAAAGAGACACACTCAAGCGGCAGACTCAGTGAGCACCAAAGCCCTACTGAAGCAAACCCTGCCCCATAAGAGTGTCTCCTGAACAACAGACCTTCCAGTGTACACACAGCTGGTCATCATAGCCAAGTGGCCTGAAGGTCAATTCCTTTCAGTGATACCAACAGTAATCAAGGGTTAATTACAACAAGACTGTACAAAAAACCCACAAAGGAGTGCACCAAGAGTGTCCACCTCAGGTGACTGAGGAGGCTGAGTCACTGGACCCTATAGGACACTTACCACACAAGGCCACTCTATAAACTCAAGCAGACTTAGCAGCTACCCAGTACATAGAAACAAACACAGGAAAGCAGCCAAAATGCGGAGACAAAGAAACAAGTCACAAATGAAAGAAATAGATGAAATCAAAATACTGAATATAGAGTTCAAAAGCACAGTTAAAAGGTTATTCAAGAATCTTCTAGAAACCTCCGAGAAATTTAGTGAGACCCTCAAGGGTATGAAAAAAGACCAATCAGAAATTAAGCATTCACTGACTGAAATAAAGTATAATATACAGAGATCCAACAACAGACTAGAGGGTCCCAAGAATCAAGTCAAAGATTTGAAATATGAAGAAGCAAAAAATACCCAACATGAAAAACAAAAAGAAAAAAAGAATTCAAAAATATGAAGATAGTATAAGGAGCTGCTTGGACAACATCCGAATTATGGGGGTACCAGAAGAAGAGAGAGAGCAAGATATTGAAAACCTATTTGAAGAAATAATGACAGAAAACTTACCCTACCTAGTGAAAAAAATAGACTTATAAGTCCAGGAAGTGCATAGAACCCCAAACAAGAGGAATCCAAAGAGGACCACACCAAGGCACATCAAAATTAAAGTCCCAAGGGCAAAAGACAAAGAGAGAATCTTAAAAGCAGCAAGAGAAAAGCAGTTAGTTACCTACAAGGGATCCCCCATAGGACTGTCAGCTGATTTCTCAACAGAAACTATGCAGGCCATAAGGAAATGGTAAGAAATATACAAAGTAGTGAATAGCAAGAACCTACGACCAAGATTACTCTATTCAGCAAAGCTCTCATTCAGAATTGAAGGTCAGATAAAGAGCTTCACAGACAAGAAAAAGCTACAGGAGTTCATCACCACAAAACCAGTATTATATGAAATACTTAAGGGTATTCTCTAAGAAAAGGAGGAAGAAGGTAAAGATAAAAAAATATGAACAACAAAGTGACAACAAATACATATCTATCAACAAGTGAATCTAAAAATCAAATGAATAAAAAAACCTGATGAACAGAACAGACTGGTGCATGCAACAGAATTAGAGGCATGGAAAGGGAACAGGCTGACAATTCTCAGGGGCAAGGGGTTGTGGGGGCTGTGGGAAGAGATTGGACGAAGTGCTTACACCTATGGATGAGGTCAGTGGGGAGGGGGGATGACCTGAAGTGGGGTAGGAACCAGATGGAGGGAAGCCATGGGGGAAAAAAATAGGAACATCTGTAATAATTTGAACAATAAAGATTTCCAAAAAAATGGGGAAACAAATAAACAGCCCCTAATGAAAGAAGAGGAGGAATCTCCAGAAAAAAAAATGAAATGGAGACAAGCAATTTATCAGAAACAGGGTTCAGAAACTAGACCAACAACTTACACCATACACAAGAATAAACTCAAAATGAATAAAATACTTAAATATAAGACATGAAACCATAAAAGTCCTAGAAGAAACCATGGGCAGAAAAATCTCAGACATCTCTCATACCAATATGTTTACCAATACATTTCTTAGGACAATGGAAAATATGGAGAGAATAAACATATGAGACTACATCAAAATAAAAAAAGCTGCTGCACTGCAGAAGAAACCATCAAAATAACAAGAGAGCTCACTACTGAGGAGAAAATATTTGCCAATGATACATCCAACAAGGGGTTAATCTCCAATAAATATAGAGAAGTCATATAACTTAACAAATGGAAGATAAACAACCCAATTAAAAAATAGGCAAAGAACCTAAATAGACACTTCTTCAAAGTGTACATACAGAAAGCCAAGAAACATATGAAAAAATGCTCAAAGTCACTAACCACCCCTGAACTGCAGATCAAACTGACAATGAGATATCACCTCACACCTGTCAGAATGGCTATCATCAACAAATCAACAAATGACAAGTGGTAGTGAGGTTGTGGAGAAAAGAGACAGAACTCTAGTACACTGCTGGTGGGAATACAAACTGGTGCAGCCACTGTGGAAAACAGTATGGAATTTCCTTAAAAAAATAAATATGGAACTGCCATTTAACCCAGTGATCCCACTTCTAGGAATATAACCTAAGAAACTTGAAACAACAATCAGAAAGAAGGTATGCACCCCTATTTTCATAGCAGTGAAATTTACAATAGCTAAGATATGGAAGCAGCTCAAGTGCCCATCAGCAGATGAGAGGATAAAAAAAGCTGTGGTTTACCTGACCAATTTTGCTCGGTGGATAGAGCATCGGCCTATGGACTGACGTGTTCCAGGTTTGATTCTGGTTGGGGGCACATGCCTGGGTTGTGGGGTCGATCCCCAGTGTGGGGTGTACAGAAGGCAGCCAATCAGTTATTCTCTCTCACAATGATGTTTCTATCTCTCTCTTCCTCTCCCTTTCTCTCTGAAATAATAAAAAAAAAAAAAAGCTGTGGTATATTTACACAATGGAATCCTATGCAGCAATAAAAAAGAACTCTTACTGTTTGGAACAGCGAGGCAAAGTGATGGTTTTAAGAATGCTCAACAACATGGCAATGGACATAGAAAACATGAAAACAACCAGTTGGAAATGAATAATAACATATATGAAATAAAGCATACACTAGAAGAAATGAACAGCAGGTTAGATGAAACAGAAGATCAAATCAGCAAGTTAGAAGACAGGTAGGAAAAAAGCATTCAATCTGAGAAGAAAAAATAATTAAATCCATGAGGATAGTTTAAGGAACTTTGGAACAACATGAAATATAACAACAACATCATAAGGGTACCAGAAAAAGAAGAAAGTGAGAAAGGGATAGAGAACCTGTTTGAGAAATAATGACAGAAAACTCTAACCTACTGAAAAAATGTTACCAAGTTCAAGAAGTACAGAGTCCCAATAAAGATGAACTAAAGAGACCCACATCAAGACACATCATAATTAAAATGGCAAAGGTTAAACACAAAGAACAACCTTAGGTGAATCAAGACAGAGATAGTCACCTAAAAAGGAGTTCCCATAAGGCTGTAAGATGATTTCTCAACAGATACACTACAGACCAGAAGGACATGAAGAACTCACAGTAATGAAAAGCAAGAATATGAAACCAAAACTACTCAACCCAGTGAGGCTCTCATTTAAAATTGAAGGTGAAGAAAAGAGCTTCTCAGACCAAAGAAAAAGATTAAAGGTGTTCATTACCAGCAAACCAGCCTAAGAAGAAATGTTAAAGGGACTGCTAGAAGAAAAAGAAATACAGAGAGAGGAACATGGGCGTAAAGAATAAAAAATGATAATAAATAAGACCCCATCTACCCTAATACAAGAGTAATATGCAAATTAACCATCACTCCAAGACACCTAAGCCACACCCACCAGCCAAGCCACGCCCCAGAAAATCAGAGTGGCTGTATGCAAATTAACCCAGCCAAGATGGAGGCCAGCAGCCATGAGCTAGAGCAAACAGGAGGCTTCTGTTGCAACTGCCTGCCTAGGCTGGCTGGGCCTCTGCTCATGGCAACAATGTTTCAATTATAGAAGCCATGGAGCTGAAGCAAACAGGAAGCTTGGTTACCTGCCTAGGCCTCTGTTCAAGGTAACAAAGTTTCAATTATAGAAGATAAATAAAGCCCAGAAACCTGATTCCAGCCAGCTTCACTGGGACCTTGGTTCAATGGGAGCTGTGGAAAGCCTGAAAACGGCCCTCAGCCCCTCACCCAGGTTGTACAGGCACCCCAGTAGGGACCCGAACCCTGAAGGGACTGTGGGTAACCTGAAAACAGCCCCCAGCACCTCACCCATACTGGCCACAACTCCATGGGGTGAGGGTCCCCACTGGGGGGCTTGACCAGCCTGCAAACAGCCATCAGCCCCTCACCAAGGCTGGCCAGGCACGCCAGCAGGTGGACATCCCCCGAGGGGTCCCAGACTGTGAGAGAGTACAGGCTGTGCTGAGGGACCACCCCGAGTGCACAAATTTTTGTGCACCGGACCCCTGTCTAATCTAATAAAAGAGTAATATGCAAATTAACCCTCACTCCGTTACATCTAAGCCATGCCTACCATCTAAGCCATGCCCACCAACCAATCAGAGCGATGATATGCAAATTAACCCAGCCAACATGGTGGCCAGCAACCACAGAGCTAAAGCAAACAGGAGGCCCACGATGGAGGAAACTGCCTGCCTAGACTGGCTGTGACCTTTGCTCAAGGCAACAAAGTTTCAATTATAGAAGATAAATAAATCCCAGAAACCTGCTTCCAGCCAGCCTCACTGGGAGGCTGCTCACAGCTCTTGGGTTAATGGGAGCTGTGAGCAGCCTGCAAACAGTCCTCAGCCCCTCACCCAGGTTGTCCAGGCACCCCAGTAGGGACCCGAAACCTGAAGGGGCTGTGGGCAGCCTGAAGACGGCCCTCAGACCCTCACCCAAGCTGGCCAGTCACGCCAGCAGGTGGACATTCCCCAAGAGGTCCCAAACTGCTAGAGGGCACAGGCTGGGCTGAGGGACCCCCCTGAGTGCACAAATTTTTGTGCACCAGGCCCCTAGTAAATAATAACCTAAAATGTAAATAGATTAAATTATCCAATCAAAAGACATAGGGTAGGTGAATGCATAAGAAAACATGACCCATATACACATTGTCTGCAAAGAGACCCACTTCAGAACAAAAGATACATAACCTGAAGGTGAAGGGATGGAAACAATATTCCATGCAAATGGCAACAACAAAAGCTGGGATAGCAATACTTACTACTGACAAACTAGACTTCATTACAAAGGACAAAATAAGAGACAAAGAAGGTCACTATATAATACTACAAGGATCAATCCTACAAGAGCATAAATATATATGCAACCAATATATGAGCACCTAAATATATCTTTAAAAAAACTCTAAAGGAGAGATTGAAAGCAATACAGTCATAGTAGGGTACTTTCACATCCAACTGACATAATTGAATAGATCTTCCAGACACAAAAATTAACAAGTAAACTGCAACTTTAAACAACACACTAGATCAGATGGATTTAATTGCTATTTACAGAACATTTCATCCCAAAAGATATGCATTCTTCTCAAGTGCACAAGAAACATTCTCAAAGACAGACCACATGTTAGGACACAAAATAAATCTTTTATTATTATTATTATTGCTTAAAGTACTACAACAAGTGATAGATAGGTCTTCATTTTTTTCCCTTGCCCTTCCCCCCTCCTCCCCTACCCCCCAGTTTCTTGTGTCCATTGATTATGCTCCTATGCATGCATACAAGTCTTTCAGTTGATCTCTTAACTCCTCCCCAACCCCCCCAGCCTTCCAACTGTAGGATGACAATCTGTACAAAGCTGTTCTGTCTCTGTATTTGTTTATGTTTATCAATTTATAATGGTCTTTATTATCCATAAATAAGTGAGATCATGTGGTATTTTTCTTTCATTTACTGGCTTATTTCACTTACCATAATGCTCTCCAGTTCCAACCATGCTGCTGCAAATGGTAAGAATTCCTTCTTTTTTACAGCAGCATAGTATTCCATTGTGTAGATGTACCACAGTTTGCTAATCCATTCATCTGATGATGGGCACTTAGGTTGTTTCCAAATCTTAGCTATAGTAAATCGTGCTGCTATGAACATAGGGATGCATATCCTTTCTGATTGGTGTTTCTGGTTTCTTGGGATATATTTCCAGGAGTTGGATCACAGGGTCAAATGGAAGTTCCATTTTTAATTTTTTGAGGAAACTCCAAACTGTCTTCCATAGTGGCTGCACCAGTCTGCATTCCCACCAGCAGTGCAGGAGGGTTCTTTTTTCTCCACATTCTCTCCAGCACTTGTCATTTGTTGATTTGTTGATGATAGCCATTCTTACAGGTGTGAGATGATACCACATTGTTGTTTTAATTTGCATTTCTCGTATAATTAGTGACTTTGAGCATGTTTTCATATGTCCTTCTGCCTTCTGTATGTCTTCTTTTGAAAACTGTCTATTTAGGTCCATTGCCCATTTTTTTGATAGGATTGTTTATCTTTCTTTTGTTAAGTTGTATGAGTTCTCTGTAAATGTTGGATATTAAACCCTTACCGGTGATATCATTGGCGAATATGTTCTCCCATGCAGTGGGCTTTCTTGTTGTTTTGTTGATGGTTTCCTTTGCTGTGCAGAAGCTTTTTATTTTGATGTAGTCCCATTTGCCTATCTTCTCTTTAGTTTCCAATGCCCTAGGAGTTGTATCGGTGAAAAAATTGCTTCTGCATATGTCTGAGATTTTGTTGTCTTTAAATTCCTCTAGTATTTTTATGGTTTCCTGTCTTACGTTTAAGTCCTTTATCCATTTTGAGTTTTAGTATTGGAAGTATTAGCCATCGTGATTAGACAAGAAGAAGAAATAAAAGGCATTCAAATTGGAAAAGAAGTAAAACTGTTCTTATTTGCAGATGACATGATATGGTACATAAAAAACCCTAAAAACTCCATTAAAAAACTATTAGACTTAATAAATGAATTCACCAATGTAGCAGGATACAAAATTAATGCTAAGAAATCTATGGCATTTCTATACACTAATAGTGAACTTATAGAAAGAGAGAGTACAAAAGCAATCCCATTTACCACCACACCAAAAAAATTAAGATACCTAGGAATAAATTTAACTAAAGAAGTAAAAAAACCTCTACTCAGAAAACTATAGGACATTGAAAAAAGAGATAGAAGAAGACCTAAACAGATGGAAGAACGTACCATGTTCATGGATTGGTAGAATCGACATCATTAAAATGTCCATACTACCGAAAGCAATCTATAAATTCAATGCACTTCCTATTAAAATACCAACGGCATATTTTACAGACTTAGAAAGAACTATCCAAAAATTCATCTGGAATAAAAAAAGACCCCGAATAGCTAAAGCAATCCTGAGAAAGAAGAACAAAGTAGGTGGGATCTCCATACCAGATATCAAGCTATAATACAAAGCCACTGTTCTTAAAACAGCTTAGTACTGGCACAAGGATAGACACATAGATCAATGGAATAGAATAGAGAATCCAGAAATTGACTCAAAACACTATGCCCAATTAATATTTGATAAAGGAGGAAAAAACATACAATGGAGTCAAGACAGTCTCTTCAATAAATAGTGTTGGGAAAATTGGACAGATACATGCAAAAAAAATGAAACTAGACCACCAACTTATACCATACACAAAAATAAACTCAAAATAAATCTTAACTAATTCAAGAAGACTGAAATTATATCAAGAATCTTCTCAGATCACAAAGACATGAAACTAGAAATCAATTATAATAAAAAAATCTCAAAATAGTCAAGCACATGCAGGCTATATAGCATGCTATGAAACAGTGAATGGGTTACCAATAAGATCAAGGAAAAAAAAAACTTCCTAGAAACATGAACAGTAACACACAACTTCCCAAAATCTATGGGACTCAGTGAAAGCAATCCTGAGAGAGAAGTTCATAGTATTAAAAGCCTAGCTCAAGAAACAAGAAAAATCTCAAATAAACTATCTAACCCAACACCTAAAATAACTTTAAAAAATACAATAAAAGGAGCCTGGAGGGAGTAGAAGTAAGGAAATAATAAAGGTCAGTGGAAATAAATGACATAGAGACTAAAAATCAATACAAAAATAGCAACGAAACCAAGAGGTGGTTCCTTGAAAAGATAAACCTAAATTGATGAACTCTTAGCCAGACTAACTAAGAAACAAAGAGGACCCAAATAAATAAAATCAGAAATGAAAGAGGCAAAGTAACAACTGACATCACAGAAATACAAAGGATTATAAGAAAATACTATGGATAACAATATGCCAACCAATCTGACAAACTGGGTGAAATGGGACACATTCCTGGAAACATACAATCTTCCAAAACTGAATCAGAAAGAATCAGAAAACCTGAATAGACCATTAAAAACTAATGAAATTGAAGCAAAAATAATAAAAAAAAATTCCAGGAAACAAAAGTCCTGGATCAGATGGCTTCACAGATTAATTTTACCAAACATTCAAATAAGAATTAACATTTTTCTCAAACTATTACAAATCCTAAATCATAAAATCATTCACAATCTTATACTGCAGAATGAATTATTCTCAGTACCATGAGTTAGGATTGACATATAAGACAGGAGTGATCAAAGGTACCCATAAACCTTATCTTTGCTTTTTCTAGGAATTTTTCAAATTTGTATGGAATAAATCCAGAGTGGTTTTTGAAGTAATGGTAGAGACCAAAAGGTTTAGGATGATCAGCCTCACTATACCATACCTTCAACATAAGAGAGGAACTTGTCTTTATCTCATGTTTTTTTTTTCCAGAATTGGATATCAAGATCATTTATTCTCTATCAATAAACCTATCCAAGATAGTGAGTCCTTAAACAATATGGTAAATAAAAACAGATGGTGGAAGGAGGGGACAGGAACCATAACCCTTCTGAAGGTTCCATAACTCTTATCAGATCAGATGGTGATCCTGGAACCAGAGGAAGAAAGCTCCCTTTACATCCATTCCAATGGTTAACTAGCTCCACCCCCAAATTAGGGAAAGTCTGTCATAAAGCTTGCTGTTCTCCTAACTCAAACAAGCTAAGAGGGACAGAATGAAGCTGAATCCAGCATGGCAAAGCCATTAAGAGGGAGGTGTGGCATCTTTCAAGAGGCAATGTGAATACAGGGGAAGAGAAGAATTACAAGCTTTAGAGAGGAGACCCTCCACCACTTTCCACCTGTGTTTCCTCCATTATCAGAAAAAAGTCTACTTGCTCATTAATAGCAAAAGGAAAAATAGTAATTTACAGTAGAATGGGCTGGCATAAAAACCTTAACCAAGTGATCAAATTTAATACCATCAGTAAGAATAGACACCATAAGACTCATAAGATAGACACCGTAAGATAACATCACTTCTTAACATTTTTGACAACAAATGCATCAACTGAGTTTAATCATAAGGCAACATCAGAAAAACCCAAATTAAGGGTCGTTCCATGAAATAACTGGCCTATATTCTTCAAAAATATCAAGGTCATAAAAGACTATGAAAGACTGAGAAGCTGTCATAAATTGGGAGAAAATAAGGAGACTTGGCAACCAAATCCGATGTGGGTTCTTGGACTAGATAAAGGATATTAATAAGATAATTGGTGAAATTTGAATAGGTATGCAAGTAGCATTAAAGTTATGTTAATTTATTGATTTTTATAATTTTATTCTGATTTTTAAAAATGCTAACATTTCGAGAAGCTAGTAAAGAGTATATAGATTATTTTTGTTTTGTTTTTTAATCTTCATCCAATAATATTTTCCCATTGATTTTTAGAGAGAGTGGAAGAGAGAGGGAAAGACAGAGAAATATTGATGTGAGAGAAATACATCAATTGGCTGCTTTCTGCACACACCCTGACCAGGACCCGTGGGAGGAGCCTGCAACTGAGGTACATGCCCTTGACCAGAGTCAAACCCGGGACCCTTGGTCTGCAGGTCAACACTTTATCCACTGAGCCAAAGCAGCTAGGGCAGATATTATTTTTACTAATGTAGTTTTTCAGTAAGCATGAAATTATTTAAAAATTAAAGAAACAAAGAACAAACATCTCAGGATCTCCTATTAGAAAGAGATAACAAATACTCCAAGGAATATTCATAGCATTAAACAAAGTATGCTGGATCTGTTAACTTTCATAATTCTGAGATTTGGGACAAGTTATGATCTTCCACTTACTTTTTCTTTTCTTTCTTTTAATTTTTATTGACTACTTTCCCTGAGTTCCCAATGAGGTTGCTGAAAGGAACAAACGAGTTGAAAAACAACCTTATATTTAAAGGAATCATATACTTTTAAATTATGAGTAGGAAAAGATACAAGTAATGTACATTTAATCCTAACATCTTACTTCTCTACTTGGTCTAAAATATTTAATAATATGGCTATATTAATTTCACCATTATCTCACCCCTGTATTATTGGAATTCCCTCCTAATTGTCTTCCTGCTTCCACTGTTTTCTTCCTATTTTCCACCCAGCACCCAAAATGATCATGTCATTTGTTTTTGAAAGCTTCCACCCACCCAGAATAAAATTCAAAGGCTAAAAGGCTTTAAATTATCTTATTCCCTCATCATCTCTTTTATCTCATCTCTTATCATTTCTCACATAAACTACTCCAGGCATATTGGCCTCCTTAATGATTCCCACTCTATTTTAAGGACATTACAACTTCAGGGTTTAGAATGTTTTTCTCCCATATATCCATATGGTGCCTATCACTTCATTCAGGCCTTTACCCAATGATTTCCTTATAATATAAGCCTTCCTTGACTTTTTTTCCCTTGACTCTTTAGATCAATTATCACTATCTGATACCATAGGACATAATTCCTTGTTTATTCCTCTAATCTGTAAACTTCATTATATCAGGGATCTCATGTGACATCTTCACTGCTGTATACTCAGCACCTGTGAACTCTCTGCTGAAATTATTTGCACAGTCTTGTGTGAATGGGTATATTTCTGGAGGAGGGAATTTTTCAGGATTTTATTAGCCTCCCCAAATGTTCTGTGAGCCTCTGATAGAAACTTATCTATTTACCCCCATATCTATTCTTCTCTTCTTTAGTATTCATAAAATAATGATTTTGTGCTAGTTATTGGTCATCCAGAATAAAAATTTATTTTATCTAACTCCCTTGCAGCTAGATGTGACCTTGTGGCTAAATTTTAATTAAATTTCCAATTAAATATAATTAGAAGTCTCTTTCAGGGGCAAGAACCTTCTCTTCCTTTCTCTCTTCCTACATGGCAGGTTTCAGATGTGAGGGTTGGCCCTTGAGCAGCCATCGGGCTCTGAGGCAGTATACCAGGTCCCTGTTGATTCCTGCTGTAGCAGATCAGGATTGTGCCTACATCTTTATGTGTTGGTTATTACTTAGGGTTTTAAGTTACAAATGAACCTAATTCTGATATCAACTGAAAAATGTTTAAGAATATGGCTATATTAAAATATCATATACCATTCTGCTCCTTATTACATAAGGGCAGAGAGCATACCCTAATCAGTGTGTATGTGTGTTTATGTGTGTGCCTAGCATCTGTCATAGCAGTTGGCGCATTGTATGAATCAACAAACAGAATAAATGAAAGAATGTGAGGTTCCCTTCATTTCCAGACTTTGGGGATTTAGATAGTAGAGGTAAAATTTTAAATGGTCCATTGAAGAATGGACATGCTTTTTAAGGCAGACATGGGGGAAAGTGCCTGGAGACTTTCCAGCATGGGAGCACCACATGAACAGAGGTGTGGAGGTGGCAAGCCCAGAACATGCTGTAAGCCATGAGCTAGACTTGCTTTTAAGACTTAGAAATTATAACATGTAAATGTATGCAAATAGACCAACACAGAGGACCCAACATATTGGAAAACATACTTGTTAATTTCCCTCATCAAATCTGACAGCCTTATCTCTAAGAGTTTGATAAAAAAGTAAAAGTACTTAAACTCTTTTCCAAGCCTCCAGTAGGTCTAGAATTAAGTGACTGAGGGTTCACTTGGAGATAAATTTTCCTAGGCTGTTTTTTGTCACTAATAATTGTGTTGAGGATACTGTGAAAGACAGAAGGGTTCAGATAAAAAACCATAGAGGTTCTTGGCCTCCAGGTTTCTCCTGATGTCCCACTGATGTTTGATTCCTTAACATGAAACTCAGTTGAACCCAAATGGTTCCAAGAATGCTGATAGCAGTAGCAACAGCGGCATCCCAGCATCCAATGTATATCTTAAGCAAGGAAAATGAGAGGGAGCAGTGCAGCCCAGGAAGACAGACAGTCCCCAGTCCCCAGTTGTTTATAACCATGAATGCAATATGAACACGTTTTGGAGGTCTTGAGTCCTTCAGACAGATAAATGTTCTTCCTTCTTAGTTGCCAGCAAAGACTCTGGTCTTTCAAAAAAATCACTGAAATTTTTGGTGGTCCTGATCTGGTGGTTAAAAGAGAACTTACACTGGAGAGTGTCAGAATTCGGGTTTCACAAGGAGTTTCAGATAGGGGCCTTTGAAGCTGAAAGATCCCATAGGAACCAACTAGCACAGCTAATTCAACCCTTTTTTTTTTTAGAGGAAGGAAGAGTGACAATCAGAAAGATTAAAATACTTGCCTAGGTTCACACAATTAAGTTAGTAAAAATCTGTTTGCCAATCTGTTTCTCCACATTCTTCATCCAATGATCTGATCCACACTGCCCAAATCCTGACATCATGCAGGTACAAGATACGGATGGCCTTGGGATGCTTTCAGATAACTATATAAAGCTGGGATATTGACAAGGAATGCGAAAGAAAAGAACTGGGTGCAAAGCAATAGTTTTAACAATTTTTTCTAAAGCAGTGAAGTTCTTCTTATACATGATATAATTTTAATAATTAACATTATTGAGAACTTACTATGTGGCCACCCCTAATATAAGCACTATGAATGTATTTATTTATTCAATTCTTACAAGAGTCTTTTGAGGTTGATTACTATTTTATAAATGAGGAAACAGAAATACAAAGAGGTTAAGTAACTTGTAAGAAACCACATAGCTAAGAAATCACTATTTGATTCCAGGTCATCAGGCTTTGAAGTCCATACTCTTAAGAGTCAAGATAAACTGAAATATTATATGCGTCCCACATATACATAAACATGCAAATAAAACAGATAAGAGCGTATATGCTCTCTGGCTCAGAATATTAAGTTCAGCCCTCTTAAAACTTCCAAACCCTCCCCCACAAGCAGCATGAGAGACCCCATGTACATCACACTGTCTCTGAGCAGAACAATATGAAGTCAACTACTCCAAAAAGGTGGGGACATGACTAGGAATCATGAACTCTTGGTCCTAGCCTCTGCTCTGCCATTAACTACCTATGTGACCTTGAACAAGTCTTCATTTTCTCTGACTTTTGAGGTGGGGATGATGAATCAACCTTTATGGCCCTAACAGCCCTTGGTATTTGGTATTCTTAAAGTAATTGGCTCCACACTTGGGCTCCATGCCAAGCAGTTTGGATAAAACCATCCTGAAGAGATCTTGTTAGCATCCCCACTCCCATTCTCAACATGCTGCAACACTGAGAAAATGCAAGGGAGTGAAATTATGCAGCTAGCCCCTGAGAGTCTCCTCTCCTTTTGTATCCTAGGAATCCTTGGTTTGAACCATGACTAGATCAGAGGTAGTCCAGAGCTGGACTAAGGCTGGTGAGGAAAGGACACTCCCATCCTGGGTCAACATGGACCTGTCCTATCCTTATTGCCTGAGCTATTGTGCTGTAGAAGAGACTAGTTTCCTAATGGAAAAGAGGGTGTGGACCAGGGGTTTACAATGCCTGGGGGCTCGGGGCCAATAGACAAATTTAGAGAGAAGAGGAAAAGGTGTGGAAAAAAGCATACACATGTGACTTCTCTCTAAGATCTTTATCAGAATACAAAGGAAAAGCTAAGAGACATTCAAAGTACAGAAAAAAATATTGCTGGGGCTGAAAGATATTTTCATTTTGTGATTTGAATTCTTCAGGTTTCCGTGCTCTGCAAAGGAGAAGGGGAGATCAGAAGGCGTATAGGAAGAGGTAAGAAAGAACTAAGTATATACCACGGGCTGAGGGAAGAGGAGATGCAGCCAAAATTGAGGGCTGATGTCACTGACCCCTCATGACCTAAGGATCTATATTCAAAGTAAGCAGTACCTTCCTCCACCACCATCTCTCCATTTGGCTTCTTCCATAAGAAGAGCAGAGAGAGCAATACCATCCCCATCTTCTTTCAAGGAGAGAGTGAAGTGCATCTTGGGGCCAAAGAAAGAGTTTTTTTTACAGAAGACAACAAGAACAAACATGCATTCACCTATACCTTTAGCTTAATTCTTAAAAGGGAGAGAGCAGCTTTGGCCTGAGGTTCTAAAGTTGCTCCATCAAATATGGTAGCAATCAACCACATGTGATTATTGAGCACTTGAAACTTGGCTAGTGGGAATAGAGATGTGCTGTAAGTGTAGAATACACACAGGATTTCCAAGACAGTATGGCAAAAATATAGAATATTTCATAAATATTTTATGTTGATTACGTGTTGAAATATTTTACATATATCATTTTAAATACATAATTTAAATTAATTTCACCTATTTATTTTTCTTTTTTAAATATAGTTACCAGATATTTTAAAATAGCATATATGGCTTGCATCATATCTTTTGATCAGTGCTGCCCTAAACACTGTAATTTATAACCCAGCCTCCCATGAATGGTTAGAACCACTTCAGGGGAAAGAGTGTTCTATCTCCTTTTGTCCTTCCATATTACTCCAGTGCTCACCATATAGACACTTAAATAGATACTAATGCAGCACTTCCAAATATGCCATAGCCCCTCAAGACTTAGGCTCTAAGCATTAATACAGTCAATAAACACTTATACAACAACTTTGTGTATTGTTTATAGATGCTAAAATAGAGCATTAAATAAGAGTGACAAAATCATGTCTTTCTTTGTGGATCTTACAGACAGACAAAAACTAAGTAACATACAGAATGTTAGATGGTGGGATATGTCAACAAATAAAGCAGGGAAAATGGGTAGGGGGTGTTATGTTTTAAGTCTAAATATGATGGTGTCTTCTTAGTCCATTTAGTCAGTTATATCACAACTAGAGGCCTGGTGCACGAATTTGTCCATGGGTGGGGTCTGTCCTGCCTGCCCTGATCAGGGCCGATCATGCTGGGCTGGCTGAGGGGGGGGGAGGTGAGAAGTTGGCCAGCTGGCCCTGCCCCTGATCAGGGTGGGGGAGCCAATCAAAGACAGGGCCTGCTAAGGGCTGGGGCAGTTGGGTGGTCGGCCCTGCCCCTGACTGGGAGAGGGTGATCAGGGACAGGGCTGGCTGGGGGGAGGGGCTGCAGGTGGTTAGCTGGCCAGCCCCGCCTCCTGGTCAAACTCCCGGTAGAATTCCTGTTGAGAGGATAATTAGCCTTTTATTATACAGGATATCTTAGACTGGGTGGCTTATAAACAACAAAAATTATTTCTAACAATTCAGGAGGCTGTGAAATTCAAGATAAAGGCACCAGCAGATTTGGTGTCTGGTGGGAACCTGCTTCCTAGTTTATGGATGGCCAACTTCTTGATGTTTCCACACATTATAGAAGGGACAAGGGAGATCTCTGGGGGTTCTTTTAATAAGGTACTAATCCCATTCATGAGGGTCTGCATTATTTCCAGCCCCAGGTCCCCAAACTTTTGAAGAGGGCAATGATACAGCTGCCAACTTGCTGTGTTATCCAGTTTTCCTCCTTTTCCTGTATATTCCCTAGCTCTGGACCTCCCCTCACAAGGGAAGGGGAAGTATTACTTGCTGGGAAGTGTCATTGGGTAAGATTATCTGAGGACCTGAGGCAGTAGTAAATGAGTCTATTTGAGTGAGATTTTGGAATAAGGGGGTCCCAGTTTGAAGAGGCTCTTAAATGGAAGAGGCCGTATTCTGCCATTAACCACTATGCAGGGGGAAGGCTAATGAGATTTATATTGAATCAAGCTCGCTTCTTAGAAAAAGTCTAAGTGTGAGATTTGTTAAGATGTTGGTTACTAAATTTCTGAGGAGTATCTTGCATGGACTGTCCAAGAGAGAGCCTATCCTATATAATAAAAGGTTAATATGCAAATCGACCAAACAGTGGAATGACTGGTCAATATGATGTGCATTGACCACAAGGGGGCAAATGCTCTAATGCAGGAGCTGCCCCCTGATGGTCAGTGTGCTCCCACAGGGAGAGTGCCACTCAGCCAAAAGCCGAGTTCACTGCTGGTGAGTGCAGTAGCGGTGGCAGAAGCCTCTCCCACCCCTGCAGCAATGCTAAGGATGTCTGACTGCTAAATTAGGCCTGCTTTCCATGGGCCTAAGCGGGCAGGTGGACATATCTGAAGGGCTCCTGGACTATGAGAGGGCACAGGCTGGGCTGAGGGACACCCCCCCAAGTGGATGAATTTCATGCACTAGGCCTCTAGTCCATATATATAAAAGCCTAAGCAACTGAAAGACCAAATGCCCAGTCAACCAGTTGCCATGACGTGCACCAACCACCAGGATCAACACACAGGATTGGGCTCCAACCTATCTGGATTGGCCTGTGGGGATCAGTCCGAAACCAGTTATTTGATATCTCCCAAGGGGTCCTGGATTGTGAGAGGACACAGGCTAGGCTGAGGGACCCCACTGGTGCATGTGTACCAGGCTTCTAGTACCCAATAAGCTTTCTCCTCAACCTCCCTCTCTCCAAATCCTTCCACAATACCTATTCTAATCCACTCATTCTGAACCAAGCAGGCAATACCTTTACAAAGAATTGTAAAAAAATACTATGAACAACTCTATTCCAACAAACTGGTCAACCTAGAAGAAAGAGATATATTCCCATTATCATAAAATCTTCCAAAATTCAATCAGGAGGAATAAAAAAGTATGAATAGGCTGATAACTATGGAGGAAATTGAAGGACTAATAAAAAAAAAAAAAACAAAAAAAAACTCCCAGCAAACAAAAGCCCTGGGCCAGATGACTTTACAGGGGAGTTTTAGCAAACATTCAAAGAAGAACTAAAACCTATCCTCCTCAGACAATTCCAAAAAATCAAGAGGAAGGAACACTTCTAAGCTCTTGCTTTTAAGACAGCATTTCCCTAATCACCCAACCAGATAAAGACTCTACAAAGAAAGGGAATTACAGGCCAATAAGTCTGATGAACATAGATGCTAAAATCCTCAACAAAATCCTAGCAAAACAAATCCAGCATTGTATTAGAAAGATCATACACCATGACCATGTAGGATTTATTCCAGGGATGCAAGGATGGTACAATATCCACAAATCAATAAACGTGATACATCAGATAAACAAATGGAGAAATAAAAATCATATAATCATATCAATTTATGCAGAAAAATGATTTGACAAAATCCAACATCCTGTCCTGATAAAAACTCTCAGCAAAGTGGGAATAGAGGGATCATACTTCCATATAATAAAAGCCTTATGACAAACCTACAGCCAACGTCATAGTCAATGAGCAAATCTAAAATCATTTCCGCTAAGAATAGGAATAAGACAGGGATGCCCACTCTCTCCACTTCTGTTTGACATACAACTGAAAGTGCTAGCTATAGTGATCAGACAAGAAAAAGAAATAAAAGGAATCCAAATTGGAAAAGAACTAAAACTGTCATTATTCACAAGCAACACGATATTGTATATAGAAAACCCTAAAGACGCCATCAAAAAAGTACTAGATTTAATAAATGAATTTGGCAATGTAACAGAGTACAAAATTAATACCCAAAAATCTATGGCTTTTTATGCATCTATAATGAACTCACAGAAAGAGACACACCAAAAAAATCCTGTTTACCATTGCACCAAAAAAAATTAACATACCTGGATTTAAATTTAACTAAGGATGTAGAAGACCTGTACTCAGAAAACTATAGGACATTGAAAAAAAGAGCAAAAGGAAGAAATAAACAAATGGAAGAATATACTGTGTTCATGGATTGGTAGAATCAACATCATTAAAATTTCCATACTACCCAAAGCAATCTATAAATTTAATGTACTCCCCATTAAAATACAAAAGGCATATTTCACAGATCTAGAACGAACTTTTGAAAAATTCATATGGAACAAAAAAAGACCCCAAATAGCTGCAGCAGTCTTGAGAAAGAAGAACAAAGTTGGATGGATCACAATACCAGATATCAAGCTATATTACAAAGCCACTGTTCTCAAAACTGCCTGGTACTGGCACAAGAACAGACATATAGACCAGTGGAACAGAACAGAGAACTCAGAAATTGACCCAATTTCTGTTATACTCAATTAATATTTGACAAATGAGGCAGGAGCATAAAATGGAGTCAAGACAGTCTCTTCAATAAATAGTGTTGGGAAAATTGGACACATACATGCAAAAAAATGAAACTACCACCAACTTACACCATACACACACACACAAAAAAAAAAAACTCAAAATGGATTGAGGACTTTTACATAAGATAGCAAACCATAAAAATCTTAGAAGAACCCACAGGCAGCAAAACATCAGACATATGTGGTAGGAATATCTTTACTGATACAGCTCTTAGGGCAATGTAAACTAAGGAGAAAATAAACAAACAGGACTACATCAAAATAAAAAGCTTCTGCACAGCAAAAGAAACCTTCACCAAAACAACAAGAAAGTTCACTGCATGGTAGAACATATTTTCCAATGTTATATCTGATAAGGGCCTGATCTCCAAAATTTTTAGGGAACTCATACATCTTAATAGGAAGATAAACAATCCAATCAAAAAATGGGCAAAGGACTTAGACACTTTTGAAAGTGGTCATACAGAAGGCCAAGAGACATATGAAAGAAAACGTATTCAAACTCACTAATCATCCAAGAGATGCAAATCAAAATGACAATGAGATACCATCTCACACGTGTCAGAATGGCTATCATCAACAAATCAACAACCAACAAGTGTTGGAAAGGTTGTGGAGAAAAAGAACCCTCATGCACTGCTGGTGAGAATGCAGACTGGTGCAGCCACTGTGCAAAAAACTATGGTGTTTCCTTAAAAAATTAAAAATGGAACTCCCATTTGACCAAGAAATCAGAAACTCCAATCAGAAAGGTCATATGCACCCCTATGTTCATAACAGCACAATTTACCATAGCTAAGATTTGGAAATAGCCTAAGTGAACATCAGCAGAAGAGTGGATCAAAAAAAAAAATCTTATAGATTACACAATGAAATAGTATACTATCTAATAAAAGAGTAATATGCAAATTAACCATCACACCTTCAGAAAGATGGCTGTGGCCACAGAGCTGGAGGGAGCTGGAGGTTTGCATTGCCCCTGTCGATAGAGGAAGCCAAGCTTCTTGCCTGCCCTGGATGGCCCTGAGCTCCACTCAAGGCTACAAAGTTTCAATTATGGAAGATAAATAAAACCCAGATACCTACTTCCAGCCAGCACGGCCTCTGCTCAAGAAAGGTGACTAGATTTTAACATTGGTAAAGCAGGATACCATTGACCGCTTGGCTGCTGAAAACCGTATATTCCCTTCCCGTTCTCCTGCCGTTCCCTAGCTTGTCGTGCATTCTTTCCAAAAATCGGGACTTTTTAAAAATGCTGTGGGATGCAGGACAAATTGTTAAAAATCGGGACTGTCTCACCAAAAGTGGGACATCTAGGCTAGGAGCCTCAGTTGCCAGGGGCAACCTGACCTGGGCTCCACATTAGGATATAACATTTCAATTATAGAAGTTAAGTAAATCCCAGATACCTGCTTCCAGCCCATGGGAGTGGCCAGCCTGAAAACAGCCCTCAGCCCCTCACCCAGGCTGGCCAGGCACCCCAGTGGAAACCCCACCCTGCAGGGAATGTGACCAGCTTGCAAACAGCCATCAGCCCATCACCCAGGCTGGCCAGGTACCCCAGCAGGACCCCCTACACCCTGAAGGGGCTGTGGCCAGCCTGCAAACAGCCCCTCAGGACCTCATCCAGGCTAGCCACACCCCCATGGAGTGAGGGTTCCCACTTGGGGGTTTGATCAGCCTGCAAACAGACATCAGCCCCTCACCCAGGCTGGACAGGTACGCCAGCAGGACCCCCCTCCCTGAAGGGGATGTGGCCAGTCTGAAAATGGCCCTCAGCGCCTCATCCAGATTGGCCAAGCATCCCAGTGGGACCACCACCCTGATTCGAGACACCCTTCGGGGCAAATCAGCTGACCCCCACCCATGCACCAGGCCTCTATCCTATATAATAAAAGTATAATATGCAAATTGACCCTAACAACAGAACGACTGGGAATGACTGGTCACTATGACAAACACTGACCACCAGGGGGCAGACGTTCAATGCAGGAGCTACCCCCTGGTGGTCAGTGTGCTCCCACAGGGGAAGCTCTGCTCAGCCACAAGCCAGGCTGACAGCTACCAGCACAGCGGTGGTAGCTGGTAGCGGGAGCCTCTCCCACCTCCTCACCAGTGCTAAGGATGTCTAACTGCAGCTTAGGCCTGATCTCCTGGGGAGCGGACCTAAGCCAGCAGGTAGACAACCTCCCAAGGGGTCCCAGACTGTGAGAGGGCACAGGCTGAGCTGAGGGACCCCCACACACACTGAGTGCACAAATTTTTGTGCACTGTGCCTCTAATGCCAATATAAAAAAGAAAGAACTCTTATCATTGGCAACAGCATAGATGGACATGGAAAGCATTATGCTAACCAAAATAAGCCCATTGGAGAAAGATAAACATCACATGTTCTCTCTCATTTGTGAAATATAATAAATAACATTATCTGATGAGCATAAATAGATTCAGAGACAGAGAAGTATTTAGCAGACCATGAAACTTCAGAGGGAAGTCAGGGGAGGGGTGGGGATAAGAGATCAACCAAAGGAGTTGTATGCATGCATACTAACATAACAAATGGATATAGATACTAGGGGGGTGAGGGCATGTGCTGGGGATTGGGGGTGGCCGGGGGAGAGGTCACTGGGAGAAAAAGGAGGCACATGTATTACTATATGTAATACTTTAAGCAATAAAGAATATTTTAAAATGTAGAGAATGGAAATGCTTTCATTGAAAATAGCAAGGCTTCATTGCTTATACCAAAAAGCCAGAACATTGTGAGAAGTGTTTATAATGTTAATATGAGTCATTTTCATATCAACCTATTCTTGTTTTGATTCCACATTATAAGTTTTTTTTATTTATTTTGTGGGTGTTCTTTAGTTCTTTCCATGTAATAAAATATTTGTTTTGCAGTCTATCTTAGACTTCATAAAATGATTTTATTAAATGTAAAAAAAAAAAAAATCTAAAGAAAAAGAAATATGCACCATAATAAAAATCTTACATCCATTTCACCTAACAACAACAACAAAAATAAATAAATACTAACAGGAGAGAGAGAAAATAAATGGTGGCCATATGGGCAGACCTGTCATGCCCCTCATCCCAGGGTCAGACTGTAAATGCAACTAATTGGAGAACATTCACCTGGATTTACCAACTGAAGTCCAGCTGAGGAAGAGACTTATATCAAAGTATAGAAAATACCTGGAGATCGGTAGGAAAAGCGAGGTCAAGCGATGAGCACTCTCAAAGGCTGCAGGCCAGGGAGAGAGAGAGAGAGAGAGAGAGAGAGAGAGAGAGAGAGAGAAGTATTGGGCTATGAGAAGTGTATTCCCTCAAAGACAGAGGCTGACAACCCATGCTGGGCTCCACAGCCCCAAGCACTACTCACGTAACATCCAGCAGCAAAAAGCTGCAGGCCTGAAGCAGGTAGACTAGAGCCTGTCAGAGGGAAAACAGTTCCATTTTTGGTTTTTGTTTTGTTTTGTTTTGTTTGTGTTTTGTTGTTGTTGATTTTAACCCAGAGTACAGGAGTTTTCATTTTCAGCTACTTACCCAAGGCTTTGGTGCAGGGAGGGAGGCATGGACTTGAGGTGCCTAAAGAGAGGATGGAATGGGGAGCATTGGGGTGGGGGTGACTTTGAAAAATCAGCCAGGAGCATTTGGTCATAGGCACCCAAACCGAAATGGCCATTTTTCCTGAGAGGAGCTGGCTGCTCCCAGAAGCTGCAGGGCAGGAAAAGAAAAAAAACTATGCCCTAGATGATGCAGCCTGTTCCACCATCAGGAGCCCTGTATGTTACATCCTGCATTTTGATTTCTTCTGAGGAAACAAAAGCAAAGGCCAAGCCTACAGGTTTAAACAGTCTTGGGAATCCCACCGTGACTGGATTGGGGGAGGGTCATCTGCCCCACTATCTTGGGAAACAGATTTGTACTTTACCCACATGGGAGAGATGATAAAACTCCAGATTTCCTGCATACCCTACTGGTCTCCATATAAGGATCTCTGTCCAGTCGAGGGCAAAGTAATATTTTGGGCCACTCATGAAGGAGTAGTTCTGGAACAAAGAAACACACTCACCATATTTCCTGAAAGCTAAACAGTACCCCCCCCCACTTAAAGCCCTTTCAGAAATAGACTATTGAGTGATTAAGTTTGACAGCTGGCTAGCAGGCAAAGGTGGGTAGAGGCAAAGGCTGGGAACCAGGGGAAGTTTGCTAATCCAGCCCGGGGTCCCATGCTGATAACAAACCTCCTTTGCAGGGCAGATTGGCCACTCTTGCTTACAGCCAAGCCATTTGGAGACAGACACAAATGGTGGATCACTGCATAGCTTGGAGCTGCAAGCAGGTTGCTAAAAGCCAAAGGATAGTACCTGACAGTACTTAGCACCTAAGTAACTAACAGCAAGCCCAGAAATGGAAGAAAGAACAGAAGAATGGAATCCAAAGCAAGCTCCCATAGGGCAGTAAACTGGGCTGAAACGAATGCTACTTCACTTTTTTTGCCTTTTTTCTCTTTGTTTCTCTTTCTTATTACTATACTAGGGGCCCGGTGCACAAAGATTTATGCACTGGGGGGGGGGGTACCTCAGCCC
>PVJC01023880.1:0-26014 GCA_004026665.1 Murina feae | reverse complement strand
CCAGGGACACAGAAGCATGGAACAGACTGTCGAACCTCAGAAGGAAGGTGGGAGGAGATCAATCAAAGAACTTGCATACATAACCCATGGACACAGACAATAGGGTGGTGAAGGCCTGGGGTGGGGGTGGGGGTGGGCTAGAAGAGGTCAAAGGGGGACATATGTAACACTTTGAACAATAAAGATTTAAAAAAAAAAAGAAATAGGATTATTCCAAAACAAAATTCATCATTTTGGGTAGGATTCTCCTAACATTTAATTGACTTATAGTTAACGACACAATAAAAGAAGTTGGCTCATTCGGGTTACATTTTGACCGCTCTCTTTTCCTTGGAGGGGCCACCAGGAAGTTGTGTTACTTAAATCCAGTGTTCTGTGGGTGCTTCATTGACATTTCTTTATGACTGAGGCGAGCGCATGTGCATCTGCTTTGGATGATATCCAGGCTGAGATGACTGTCTCGGAGAACTTTGGGGCCTGGGCTGCCAGTTTGTCATTTGAAACAGACTCAGTCTCCTGAGTGGGATCTTTGTCCTGGCCTTGACCCTGCCCTTGGCTCACCTCTTCCCCAAGATAAAGGGGGCTCTCTTGTTCTACTCAGCTGCCTTGATGTTTATAAAAGGATCACTCTTCCTGTTGTCAGAGGGGTAACGTAATATCACACTTTGCTGCCCATTCTTGACAAAGGCTGGTTGTAAGAGACGCTACTCACGAGGATTGACTGAGGGATTTGCAGTTCATTCATCCCAGGTGTGACTCCTGGCTGCTGAGGAAAGCACTGGGAAGAGGGGCTCTTAGTCAAATACATTTAGGAAACAGTTAAAGTTAATTAACTACTTGCTTCTACTTTGATGGTTTCCGAGAGAGGCATAACATTTCCCAGATATATTTGATCACAGAACATCTGGGATTAGTGACCATTAGATTCTCAAATTGGCTTCTGCATTCGATTTATTGCTAAATCACATGTCATGTGGCCTCTGGAAAACTCCACTGTGCACACTCATAAGAAGATGAGCATAAAAAAGGGTGAAGGCTTTTGTGGCCTTGTACCAGTAGTGTTGGCCATACAGAGCTTCTATAAAGATCTCAGAGGTCCCTGGATCACTTTAATTCTCTAGCCCCCCTCCCCCCCCCATCCCCCAAGGATATGGAGCTTTTGACAATTGTGTATCTGGTTGCATTAACTCCCTAATTGTTGCTGATGAACTGTGCCTTGGCATGCCCATATTAAGGGAGGTTATCAAGGAAGGTGAGACACTGACAATATTTTGCTATTAGTAGGAAAGGAAGTTGGTCCTATATTTTTGATGTCCAACAATAACCTCTTTTTTTGATATTTTTATTGATTTCAGAGAGGAAGGGACAGGGAAAGAAGGCTAGAAACATCAATGATGGTCAGCTGCTTCCTGCACACCCCTCTAGTGGGGATGGAACCTGAAACCCAGGCTATGTACCCTGACTGGGAATTGAACCCTGACATCCTGGTTCATGGGTCAAAGCTCAACCACTGAACCATTCCCGCTGGGCCAACAATATCCTCTTTAGAAAGCCTTGGGGTGACATTTTGGTTTTTTAATTAATGTTTTTATTGATTTTTAGAAAAAGAAACGGGGGGAGAGAGAGAGAGAGAAACATTGACTGCCTCTTGAATGCCCCACACTAGGAATAGAGCCTGCAGCTGGGCATGTGCTCCCGGCCAGGAGTCAAACCTTTGACCCTTGGTGCACAGGATAATACTCAGCCAAGTGAGCCACACTGGCCAGTGGGGTGACCTTTCTTAAATCTCAGAACCAAAAGTAGCCACGCTGCTGAACAGTTGGTACATCCGTCCAGTGAACATTGATTTGTGTCACTTGTTTCCCTCTTTGTATTGGCTGATAGGAAGCTCAGCCACACATGTAGTCAGTTTCTTAAAAAGACCTGAGACCTGTGGGTCATTACACTCACTTCATCCTTTTCCCCCCTGACCTTATTGTCCTGTCTGCTTTCTCACATCAGTTTTCTATCTCATTGTATGGGGGACCCTTCATTTGCAAGTGAGGCAGGGCATAAACAGTATTTATTCAATCGAAAACCACTTCTAATAAGGGAAATGAAGTAAATTCATAACAAAGATGAAAATAATACGGAATATGGAAAGCGCCTTTAAAAAGGGTTAGCATATGTACTCACACTGGACACCTGCAAACCCTGTGTCCTGCACTTCTAGTTATTGAGGCAGCAGAAATGCATTCACAAGTTCACCAGAACATACGCTAGAATGCCCACGGCAGCCGTGGAAACTACTCCAATGCCCAGCAATGGAACAATGAACAAATGAACGGCGGTGGTCACACGGACGGAACATCGTATAGCTGTGAGGACAAGCAGCACCATCTCCGGAACAATGCGGAATGAATGGAGCCAGTTACCAGAGTAATACTTTTCAGATTCCATTTAGATAAAGAACAGAAACAGTGTAAACTAGGCCATGCAGTTACAAGCCCGGGTACTGGCTACTCTCACAGGAAGGGGCAGTGTGACGATGGAGAAACAACGGGGCACTGACCTGGAGGATGAATCTGAGAGCGTGTTCTCAGGTCCACGCCAGATGGGGCTCAACGGTCCTGTGTGGTCAGCAAGCTGCCTGCGCTCCCAGCCGGCCTGTGCCTCCCGCGTTCTGTTGCATCTGCAGCCCTGGATGGAACTCCGTGGACAGGTGAATCACTCTCCCTGACTCACCCACACCTGCTCAGTGCAGGAGGCCTTCTGCAGTTGATCCTGCCTGTTGGTAACAAAAGACACAGCTCATTGGCAACCCCTGTGTGTGGGAAGGCAGCAGTGCTTGACGGGGTGACTCCGCTGCTCCCTTCCCTGGAGCAGGGTGCTCAGCCAGGCAGTGTCAGCCAGATGCCCTCCCCAGGTTCTGCCTCCTAATTGGAAACAGCAGGGTGCCCATCATTCCGCTAAGTGGTGTTTCCCAAACGGGTCGTCAGAACACACGGTGAGAAAATTTTGCTCCTTGCAAAAGTTGGGGAAAGGTCCACACTAGTCTCCTCTTCCTAGTGTTCCCTTTCTGTGACTACACCTGATTAAAAGAAAGTGCAAAAATGGGATGCTTTGTCCAGACTCCTTTGGTTGCCAGCAACAGAAAACCAAACCCCAAATGGTACCTTTCCCGAGTGGCTCCATTGACTGAGCTTTATCCTGTGCACCAAGGAGTTGCTGGTTTGATTCCCAGGCAGGTTGCTGGTTTGAAGGTTTGATCCCCAGTTGGGGAGCATATGGAAATACGGAAAGTAACTGATGATGTTTCCCTTCCCCCTCTGTCAGCATGTCCACAGTTGAGGATTAAAAAACCCAAAATGGTGCGATAAGAAAAGTCAGTTACATAACTGAAAACTCCAGAAACACCATCATTTTATATTATCACTAGAGGACCAGTGCACAAAAATTTGTGCACTTGGGGAGGGGGGTCCCTCAGCCCGGCCTGTGCCCTCTCGTAGTCTGGGACCCCCTCAAGGGATGTCCACGTGCTGGCTTAGGCCCGCTCCCCTAAGCTAGCAGTCAGACATCCCTCTGGCAGCCTGGGAACCCTCGGGGGATGTCCACTTGCCAGCGGGGAGCAGGCCTAAGCTGCAGTCGGATATCCTTAGCGCTGTTGAGGAGGCGGGAGGGGCTCCCACCACCACCGCTGTACTGGCAGCTGTCAGCCTGGCTTGTGGCTGAACAGAGGTCCCCCTGTGGGAGTGCACTGACCACCAAGGGGCAGCTCCTGCATTGAGCATCTGCCCCCTGGTGGTCAGTGTGTGTTATAGTGACCAGTCATTCCCAGTTGTTCTGCTGTTAAGGTCAATTTGCATATTACCCTTTTATTATATAGGATGATCAGTTTTTAAAAATATAAGCTGTAGGTCACAATCATTTGTGAATATATAATTATACCCAGAGCCCTCAAGAAAGCCCTGCTAGATAGCCTAGCTCAAGCATGTCAAACTCAAAGGCTAACATGGACCAAATAAACGAAGGGGAGAGTGGCCCACCATCTGCAAGTTTGACATGCTGGGCCTAGGTGGTTACAGGCGTTGCCTCTCCTGGCGGACAGTAGCTGCTCTCTCTGTCCCACTTCTTACTCCCTCTCTCATGAGAATGTTCACTCCCACCTCCCACCCCCAATTTTGCTCATCCCTCTCCCATTCTTTCCCTGCTTTGGGTGGAGCAGGTGTACCCTCTGCTCCACGAGTAGTCATGTGGTCTGATTTTGACCAATCAGATTGTTGTGCAAACTCCTGGCCACAGGGATTGGATCTGGGATGGGCATGTGCCCAAACCAAGCTAATCATGTCTATGCCAGTGTTCACATTGCCTGCTGGCCTGTGTGTTCAGACTAGGGGAGGGTCTCTTTTTCACCAGATTTGGAGCTATGGGCACTGTCTTGCCACCAAGAGGGCGGAGCTGGCCAGAGACTAATACCGTCATAGAAGGAAACAACAGGAGATGGAAAGCAGGTCCTGAAGACACTGCTCACACCTCCTAGATCCCCTGTGTCTGAAGCAAGGATATCTCTGAATCGACACATGCTGTGAATACAGTCCCTTTTTGCACCAGTTTGGGTTGAGTTTTTGTCACTGCAACCCCAAAGGGTCTTGACCAGGCATCTCATTTCACATGTTAGTCATTTTTCTAAAATGCATTCCACATGTCATTGCCACCTTAGATAAGAGAAGTTAAACATAACCCAGCCTTTCTTTATGGCTTCGGTTTATTGTTACTTCGCGGTTGTGTCTCAGGGGCTGTTGGGTTGGGTCAGACGTTTACCTGCTGTGCTTGCGAGATTTCTGACTTTTTTGTTTTCCTTCTCTCTGCCCGGCCTCACAGCTGTAAGGAGCAGGCTCTGGCTTCATCTCAGGTTTGCTGCTTCTAGTCCACAGTGAGATGGGAAATCAGCCAAAAATCTGGAATCTGGCATCAAATGAAAGTAAGCCCCTTCATGTGGGATTGGAGGCTCTGGTATGGATACATTCACTGCAAGGCTCTGTGGCATTTTGGCTGCCCGAGGTTTGGGGGTAGGGGGGTGGGGGGGTTGGAGTGGAGGCGGGGTCACGTACACATTTGCTTTCTGATTCTGTATGGTTCTGGATAGATGGGGTTTCCTGACGTTTCTGTTGGTTGAGACGTTTACTCCAACAAGATTTTCACACGAAGGCATTGCACAGCACGAGCCAGTGCATGAGGGTTGAAGTGCCCTATTACTTCGCCAAGTCCTTCGGGTTCCTTCAGAGCAGGCACTGTAACCCACTGCAGGATTCTGAGCCGCAGGCTGACCTTTCACGTGTTTTTCCTCCTTTCTAAAATAGCCTCTTTATTCCCAACCTCTAATAGCATATGCTGACTTGCAAGGGGAGGGGGGAGAGCGGGCACGCGTGTGTCCGAGGGAGCGGTTTACTTAAGGCAGATGTGGAATCAATTTGGGCAAATGTGAGCTGCCAGCTACTGAACTTTGCCGCGAAGCAAATGTAGCCTGGAATACGGCGGGGCCACTTAAGCCTCATAAACGAGACGCTAGACTGTTGGGTAAACATGTGGAGGGCACGCAGCTCGCTGCCCTGGCTGAACTGAGTGAAAATCCAGAGGGGCACACTCCTCTGAGAAGCACAAATGAAGACAGTTGTGTATAGGAAAAATATTACCGGTGTCTGGTTTTGAAATGACTAGGAAAATGGCAGCTCTGGTGATTGATCTTACAGAATAAGCAAAATCTGCCTTCTGAAATGGCTATTTGTTATTTTTATTCGTGCTCCCGCTCGATGTAGACTCACATTACAGACATCAAATAGCCAAGCACAAACTATTATTTGGTTTTTTAATCAAGAGAGCAGGCCGTGGTTTTTTTTTGTGTGTGTGTGCGTGTGTGTGTGTTTTTTGCAGGTCCCTGCCTTTGAAAGTTCAGTCTGAGGCTTTGGGGAACAAGCAAGGCGGTGGGTGGACAACCCCAGAGGGGTCACTCCTGTTTCTTCGCTAACTAAACACGCTCCATGATGGCTCCCCATTAACTTTGCATCAGCTCTTGCCAAACACCGTGGTTTCCAGTGATGATGAGAGTAATTGCAGAGAGTGAGTGTCAGAGAACTTGGTGCAGCCAGTCCCCGGGGCCCTGGCCTGCTGGATATGTTTCCAGTAAAGGGGAGGGAAGAGAAATGAGGACAGTTGCTTCTCTAGTCTCTGGAATGCCTAGCACACTTACACAAACACTGTAGGTGGTCTGGGCTGACCTGTGTCCCCTCGAAATCCCTAAGTTGAAATCCTAACTCCCAGAACCCAAGAATGTGACTATTTGGAGACAGGATCTTTTGCGAGATGATTAAGATAAAGTAACATGAAGACATAGACCCACATGGAGGGAAGACCATGTGGAGACACAGGAAGAAGCCAGCCATCTCTAAGCCAAGGAGAGGGGCCTCGGAAGAAATTAACGCACGTGGATAACCTTGATCATGAGCTTCTAGCCTCCAGAACTGTGAGAAAATAAATTTCTATTGTTCAAGCCACCTAGTGGGTGGTACTTGGTTATGGCGGCCCTAGCAACTAATACAGTAACGACAGAGTAAACTTCTACTGGATATTGTTGGACCATCTCTTGTGAATGTTTCTCTAAAGCAAAATCTCTTTGTCCTATTGGACCAGTGTTCACCTTGCCAGCCTTCCCTATTGCTCACCCACTTGACCCTGCATTTGAGCCCAACTAATCCACTTATGACCCTCAAAATACCTTTAGTGCCTTCCTGCCCCTCTCCATCCCTCTGCCCACCTCAGTCCTGTGGAATACCTTCCTTTCTTCTCTTTGCCTATTTAAACACTACAGTTATTTGCTCCTACCTTCAAGGCTCCCCTGACCTTGCCTTTGAGGGGATCACTTTTCCCTTTGGCCTGTTCACATCACTCACTGGATCCAGTGGCATGGCAACCATGGGTTGTGATTTTACTGCTAGCAGATGACAACCTTCAGCTCAGGCTAAAATCCTTGCTTCTCTCTTTTGCTCACACCTGACAGTCTATCTGACAGGAAACTAATGGGCTCTGCCACCACCAGACTCTGACCCTTTCCCGTCCCCTTCACTGTTACCACCATGTCTAAGCCCCTGTCTGCTCTTGCCTGGATTATGACAGCAACCTCAACAGAACTTGTCACCATCCTTGTCACCATGGTAGGCAGAATTCCAAGATGGCCCTGTATGCTCCCCTCTCCTGAGGTGGGACTTAAAAATATGAGGGGTGTGGTGTCACCCCCATGACTAGTTGACTGATCAGTTGACTTTGAGGGATATCTTTGTTGGTCCTTAACCTAATCAGGTGAGCCCTTCAAAGGGACTGAGTCCTCCCTAAAGAAAGACCAGTTCTCTGGCCTTGAAGAAGCATCCATGTTGTTAACTGTCTGTGGAGAGGACCACATGGCAAGGACTTGAGTGGCTTTAAAGATCTCAGAGCCATCCCAGCCAAAAGCTGGTAAGAAAATGAGATCTCAGTCCTGCAACCACAAGGATCTGAATTCTGCCTGGGAAAGGGCCCTGAGCCTCACATGAGATTGAAGCCTCAGTCAACAGCTGGATTTCAGCCTGGTGAGACCCTGAGCAGAGGACCCAGCTGACCCATACCTGGACTACTGACTCAGGAAACTGAGATAATAGGTATGTGTTGTTTTTAGCTACTACGTTTGTGGGAATAAGTTATGCAGCATGGATCATAGATACACCTCACTTCAGTCTATTCTCCTCACGCATGCCAGAGTGATCCTGTTAAGACACAAGGCAGATCACATCCCTCTTTCTCTCAGAAGCCTCCAGTGTCTCCTGCTGTCCTTGCAATAAACCAAAGGCCTGGGACATCCTCCATGATCTGACCTCTCCCACTTCTCTTACATCCTGTTACCACCTCTCCTTTTGTCTCTGCTCAGGCACAATGGCCTCCTCACTACTCCAGGAGTGCATCGGGCCTGCTCATGCTTCCACCTCAAGGAGTCTGTCCTCTCCACCTGGAATTCTCTCCCACCAGATTTCCCCATAGCTCCTTCCACCACCTCCTTCAGGTCTTTTTTTTTTTTTTTTTTTTTGAAGAGACTCCCCTCATCTCCACATTGAACAATGCAACCTCTCCATACTGAACCCAGCACTCCCAATGCCCGTTACCCTCCTCTAGCTCTGTGTAGTTTACATGTTTATTGTGAATATTCTGTAACACTATGTATAATTCATTTATTTTTTTATGCACATTATGTTTCCTTCTCCTGTTGGAATATACACTCCACAAAAGCAGGGAACTCCGTCCCTTTTGTTCACTGACATCAGTAATCAACACTTGTTGAATGAATGGAGTTGTGGCTTTTCACAGTGAGGTGCTTCTGTTTAGTTTTTCTGGAAAAGCTGTAATGTCCCACTGATATTCCCTCCACCTGTCTGAGAGGTCACCTAGTTTCCAAAAAGCAGATGGATCCTGGGCCTCTAGCTGTGCTCATGGGGCAGTATAAATTGCCAAGAAGCAGTCCCCAAACAGCGAGGGATGGGAGTTGGTGAAGAAACAGCCCAGCTTTCTTGCCCCTCCGTGGGGTTGAGCCCCAGTGTGCATAGCAGAAATCCACTCATTAACACCCCTTAACTGGCTTTATTGTTTTCCCTGTTCTACTTCCTCCTTCTCACATCACCTTCCAATTAAATGATAGGGACCTTCTTTCAGGGTTTGCTTTTAGACTAAAGGAACCTAGACTAAGTGAGTCTTCTGGTTTAACGTACTATGGTTTTATGTTTTTAAGTCACATTCTTAAAAACAAGCTTTGGAATTGATCAGCAGATGAAACCTCACGTATTTACCCCCTGGGAAGAGCGCAGGATTTACATCCTCAGGATAGTAAAACCAGAGGACTATAGAGAGCTTTTAGCCCAGTGGGTCCTAAGACTTCTTGGGACGGGTTAGGGTTGAAGTTCCGTCAAAGTGAGAATGGAGATCTAAGAACTGCTTTGGATATTCTGACAGCCTGAGAGAACTCATTCATTTACCAATAACAAAACCACATGGGATTAATGTTAACATTTGCTCTTGTGGGCTGAAGACATCTCTCATTCTTTTCTTTTTTAAAAAAATTAAGTTGGATATTTTCTTTTTTGTTGTTAATCCTCATCCAAGGAAACTTTTCCATTTATATTTTTAGAGAAAGTGGAAGGGAAGAAGGAAGGGAAAGAGAAGGAGACACACACACACACACACACACACACAGATATGTGAGAGAGACCCATTGAAACTGCAATCCAGGTGCATGCCCTTGACTGGGAATCTAACCCATGACCCTTCAGTGCACAGGCCAACACTGTAACCATTGAGTCACAGCAGTCAGAGCAGCATCTTATTCTTATGGAATATTATTCTGATCAAAAGCTATTACAGTTATGGATCTATGATTAATTTTTACAAAGAGGGGAGACACCTTATTAATTCATCAAGGGCATTAGTGTTTGAAGGAATCTAAGTAGAGAGTTTGGGTATAAGCACAGTTGGAAACCACTCAACTAATTCAATCCCCTCCCTCATTCTACACAGAAAGCATCTGAGGCCAGAGAAAGCCTGGGACTTGGCCAAGGCCAGGTGGGGGGCTGAGGGCCAGGGCCAGAACGTGGGCCTTTAGCCTCCCAGTTCCACACCCTGGTCACTTGACACAGGAAGGGAATGGCATGTCCTGGAAAATCTGGAATTAATGTTTCATCTGGAGAATATTTTGATAGAGCCAAAATTTTCCTTAAAACGCACAGTGAGTGAATTTTACCCATCAGGAGACAAATTAGCAGCAGTGACAAACTGCTGAATATTACAACATCAAATGAGCTCTGTGTGAAACAGCTGTATGGCAAATGAAAGAATAGTACTGAAAACACATCACTCATTCCGGAAGCAGTGTGATGTAATTACATGCCTGGCTTGGTACCTGGCACATAGTAGGCTCTTCGTGTCTAACTCCTTGATCTTGAACAAGTGACATGACTGCCTCCAGACCTCTTTTTTCTAATGTATAAAATGTGGGGACGGGGAGTTCATCAATTTCAAGTGGGGAGACCTGGTTTCAAGTCTTTTTCTTTTTCTTTTTTTAAATCCTCACTCAAGGCTATTTTCCACTTGATTTTTAGAGAGAGTGGAACAGAGAGGGAAAGACAGAGAAATATCAATGAGAGAGAAACACATCAATTTGTTGCCTCCTGCACGCATCCTGACCAGGGCCTAGAGCTGGGGAAGAGCCTGCAACCAAGGTGCATACCCTTGCCTAGAATCAAACCCAGAACCCTTTAGTCCCCAGGCCAACGCTCTTATCTACCGAGAAAAACCAGCTAGGGCATCAAGTCTTAACTTGGTCATGAGATTGTGGGTAAGTCACTCCAGCCCTCTGAGTCTCAGTTTCCATGTCCGTAAACAGAGAATTGATTATAAGCCCAAATGCCTTTTAGTTCAAGCCTAGATGTTTCCACACATCCCTTTCCAGCTCTCACAATCTCTGATTTTATTGGATTCGGAATTGATTTGTTTCTGAGATGGATTTTTTTAACCTAAGTAAAAAGAAAATGACACCTTCCCCACCTTCCTTGTGGCAGTTGGGCTAATCCCAAGCAAGCAGCTCAGAGATCAGCAAAGAAGTGTCAAGTAGACAAATAGAGACGAGGGCAGCCGCAGCAGGGGGCGTTCCAAAGCCTCTTTCCTTCCGCCAAAGGTGATCCTGGGGCAATTACTCTCCTTCGTGTGACAGCAGGTAGGTGCTGACAAGCCCAGGAAAGGTTACAGGCAAGAGGGCTGTTAAAGTATGGATTTCCTCAGAGCCTGTTCTTACATATTTTTTGAAGAGAGCGCACTGCGTCAGGGGTGTCTTTTTCCTGACCAATATCTGCCTAGAACTCTTAGCAGGATGTCATGTCACCCCCCAACCTGATTTCTCTCAAGGAGGGTGTTCCCAGGGCAGAAACAGGGCACAAAGATTTTTGAAAGAATGCCACATACAGTAAATCCTGCATTGGCATTTCATTCTTGATCTGGTTTGCAATCTCTCTCTCTCTCTCTCTCTCTCTCTCTCTCTCTCTCTCTCTCTCTGTGTGTGTGTGCGCACACATATATGTGTGTGTGAGAGAGTATGGTAGAACTTTTAGGCCCTGGCTGGTGTGGCTCGGTTGGTTGGTACGTTGTCCTGTGCACTGAAGGGCCACAGATTGGATTCCCAGTCAGAGCACATACCCAGGTTGTGGGTTCAATTCCCCGTCCAGTTGGGGTGTGCATGGGAGGCAATTGATCAGTGTTTCTCTCTTTCCCTCTCCTTTCCTCTCTCTGAAGTTAAAAAGAAAAAAAGAACTTTTGGAAGTTGTGAGCCCAATGACCAGGCTCCTAGGACAGCCATGTTCTTATTTTGTTGCTGTTGTTTAGGACAGTCATGTGCTTAAACCAGCGGTACCACAGCTGGGGAATAATTTTAAGAACTCCCCTCTCAGACTTGCTTTCCAAGTCGAAGAGATAGTGTTTGAAATTTCCTTAATGGTAGAGAAACGAGGTGTTTTAGGAGTGAATCTGAGTCTTAAGTCATTCAGAGCAAGACTTGAATAAGGTCAGTTCTCTAGCTCTTTAAAACCAGGCAGAAGGATTCTGCCCAGCAAATGGGGAAGCAATGAAAAAATTAGAATATCATCATTTTGTAACTCCTAGGGAAATAGTTGATTCAGACAGTGATCATTAATGGATGAACTCATTAGGTGAAAGATTGGTGGCGAACCTGACCATGGAGGGATCAGGCTGTCACTACTTGTACCAGTGATCATTCTCGGTGTCACCAAAAGTAGGATATTGTGTGTCTCCCCATGTGCACCAACCTGCAGCTCACAGTCCTACCAGCAGGTGTCCCCCCACGAAGGCCAGCCATGCCCCACCCTGAGGGCTAACTTACATTCCCAGGAATCATGGAGGGACAGCAAAATGGCTTACGACAAGGAAGCAAAAACACAAAGTCACAACATGGGTCATTTTACAGGACAACTGACCCAACTTCTGCAAATTAATGGAGTGAAATAAAGACAGCGGTTGGATTATTCAGGATTGAAAGAGAATGGGGAGGAAAAAAGATGAAAATAGAGTGAAGAAACACAGTAACCAAGTGTCATATATGGATCTTTTTGAAAAACTGCCTATAGAAGGGACACTTTGGAGGCAATGGGGGAAATTTGCTATGGACTAGGCATAAGACAAGAGCAGAGAATTCATGTTAACTTTGTTAGTGCAATCATAACTTTGTGGTTATGTGGAAACAGTTATGTCTCACACTGCAGAGGGAGGAACATAGAGGTGAAATGACTGGATGCTGGGATACATCAGCCAAGCACAAAAGATAAAGAGAACTTTTAAATGAATAAAAATAAAGTAAATGCCACAGAATTGATAATCACAGCATCTGGGTGATGTTATATGGGGCTCTGTTGTACTACCTTGTTTCCCCGAAAGTAAGGCATCCCCCCAAAATAAGACCTCCCCAAAAATAAGGCCTCCCCGATAATAAGCCCCCCCCGAAGCTACCGTAACTCAACGCTAGGCTGTAGTGGCGGGCGCCACCATGCAGCTCACTGTTGGCCACAGTATAGCTGGAGCAGACAGGAAGTGCGAGGTCTCTTTTAATCAGAGAGCCTGCACCGCCGCTGGGACAAGCTGCCGCCTGCTGCTCGCTCTGCCCTGACGGAGTCTGGCTGACTCACAATTAGACAGTGAGTCACGCGGGGCAGGAGTCGGGCACATTGTGTGGACACACAGGTAATAAATTTCCTTTTTTTTTTGTTCAACAATAAATGTGTACCGTATTCTTCATGGATAAGTAAGACATCCCCTAAAAATAAGACCTAGCGCATCTTTGGGAGCAAAAATTAATATAAGACACTGTCTTATTTCCGGGGAAACTGGGTAGTGTCCTGTTTATTTTTAAATCCTCATCTGAGGATATGTTTTCATTGATTTTACAGAGAGAGGAAGGGTGTGTGTGTGGGGGGGGGACATCAATGTGAAAGAGCAACATCGATCAGTCACCTCCCGTATGTATCCCAACCCCGGATTGAACCCACAACCTTAGTATGTGCCCTGACTGGGAATCGAACCCACAATCTTTCCGTATATGGGCTGATGCTCCTACCAACTGAGCCACCCAGCCAGGGCCAGTGTCCCCATTTTTGTTTGCAATTTTAAAAGGAAACAGTGTTTGTGTGTGTGTGTGTGTGGGGGGGGTTGGTGAAGGGAGAAGTGGTGGTGACTTTAAAAACTGGTCATTCTCAAGATGGGTGCCAGGCCACAGGCTCTTTATGTCCCTCTCAGGTCAGATAGCAAATATATTTCTCTACAAGGGAAAGAGGAGAAGAAAAGGGGGAGGGGGAGAAGGAGGGAGCACACCTAATATTTGGGGCTGTCATGATCTCCAGCACATAATGTTAGTGACAAAGCAAGAAACAGAATAATGGGCTTAGAATGCTACCTTTGGGGTGAAAAAGAAAGGGGGTGGGGGAGAAACCTACTCTTCCCGGGAAGGACACAGAAGAAACCAGGGTTCTTGAGAGCAGCGATTTTCGACCTAGTGCCCTGAGCATTCTTAAAACATGCAACACCTGACTGTTTGTCAGGGGCACTGACCTGCTTTTCCTTAGATGGTCAAATAAAAACAAATGACAACAGCCAACGCCACAAGAGCCGTCTCATGTGAATGAGTCAAAATTATATATTTTTTCTTCTTTTTTTGTCAGATCAGGTGAAAAGGGTTGAAAATTGCTGCCTTAGAGAAAAGGAACTTGCGGCTGAACAGAGTTAAAGGGAAATTCACTGGTACACGACTTACCCTTTTGTGTTTTTTTGAATTTTGGACAGTATGCATGGGTTACCTATGTTAAAATGACAATTTTAAAGAAAAATACCAAAATAGAACCGCGCATGTATTCCTCTATTTTTTAAGCAGGGCGTTCATAGTCCAAAGCAGGCCTTAAGCCTTGAAGGATTTCAGGTTTGGGCGATTTCCCCCTCATTTATACTCTCCCTTTGGGAACTACCTCCCATAGACCTACTTGGGTGGGACTCGTCCCAATATGTATGAGACTCTGTTCTTTAACCTGTGGGTTTGAATGTGGCAGAGTAGGTAGATATTAAGAGCAAGGACTCCTAAATTAGACTGCTTGGGTTCAAATCCAAGTGCTACCATTCAGAGCTGTGTGGTCCTAGGCAAGTTACTAATCCTCTCCGTTTCTTGGCTTCTTTATTGGAAAACAACACCATCTATAGCAAAGGGTTATCATAAGGATTATAGTTGTCAATATAGGAATTTATCGACAAGGATTTAAAACGGTGCCTGGCACCTAGTGGTTACTATTATTGGGGTAGGGCTGGGGGATAGTCCTGCACAGCTGATCCTTCCTAATTGGAAAGATGGTTTGTTTAAGTGGGAGTTGAAAAAAGGTTAATGAAGACAAAGATGCCATTTTCTGAGGCTTGGGTGGAGTTGAGGGAATCAGTAAAGGATGATGAAGCCCCCAGGGACCAGCCACAGCAGGATGACAGAGGGGCAAGGGGAGGAAGTGGAGTTCTCGAAGTCTGATGAGCTCCACAGGGAAAGAAGCCACCTTACAGGCGCTGTCTGGGAGAGGAAGCAGCTGCTATCAAACCAGAGCTCTGCAGGGAGACGTTAGGGGTAACAGCACCTTCTCCTGCCCTCTCCTCTAACTTCCTGACTTCCTGCTGGTAACTTTCAGTTCCCGCTACTGATTTCCTGGCGCTCCCTTGGCATTGAAGTCAAGGGCAGAGGAACCAGCAGACTCTAGGTCCCAGAAGGATAGAGTATGGATCTGGAAGGGTAAGTGCAGAATTAACTGCACACACACACCCTTCCCACAAAGACTGGTCTTACTGGGGGAATCCAGGGCAACATCATGAAAGCAATACAGGCCCTGAACCACACCAACTGGGACCGAGAGATATAGCAGTTGATGCTTACCCAGAATTCCATGTGCTTCCTATAGCCAGCTTGGGGCCAAGGGACCGGGAGCAGAGATGACAAGCAATTAGGAGCCAGTGACATGGGACTTCGGAGGCTACAGTTTCAAGACAGTGCAACTTCAAGATGGAGGAGGAATCTGGGCCCAACCTGCAGTAGATTTCTGAGGAGAAATGCTTTATTGGGGTAAGCCTCTGAGATTTGGGGATGTACCTGTTACAGCACTGAGCTTATCCCGTCCTGATTAATGCAGGCTGTGACTGGGCCTGGAGGTGCCCTAGCTAGTGGAGAAAAAGTCCCAGCAGAGACTTGGAAATGTGTTGGAAATAGTTTAAAACAAAAACATTGCCCTATTCACCTCCATCCCTGGAGGCGGTTTGCAAGTTGCCTCTGTTTCCTAAAGGTCTGAACTGTGTCATCTGAGTGAATGGATCCCAAAAAGTAGATGTTGGGGACGGAGAATGGGGGCGAGGGGGGGGGTGGACTACACTGGATGTGTTATGGAGGCGGCGAAGGGGGTCTGAGGCAGCAGGGAGGGAGGAGGAAGGAGAGAGGGCGTTTCCACAGTATCCTGGCTAAGGCTCTAATTAGAAATGAGGCATTTCAGCAGTGGATAATTTTTTCTTTTAAGGAGTGGAGGCACTGAGGTAAGCATTATACCCTTTGAAGATCTGTTTCTGTTGTAAACATCAAAGGGTAAGGAGGGTCCCTTTCTGAAATTTAAATGTAAGGTTTGCCTCTCAATGCCTTGCTTGTGTTTTAAATTGATGCCTAGAACATCACAGGATTCTGGAAGGAAGCAGCAGCTCAGCTGTGGAGCTGGGCCGAGAGAGAGACAAGGGAGCAGGCCCTGGGGCAGGTCCGAGGGTGAGTGCCCGCCCTGTGCCCAGGCGTAGGCTTGAGGACAGCTTGGATCATTGTCAGGTTAGAGCCCCCAGGATCCAGGGATTCAGAAGTGGAGCTCCCACCCTGCCCTGGAAACAAGAGAAATTGGGGTCCAGAGATGGAAGCCAGTCAGCAGAGACCTGCCAACTCAGTCTTGGCCTAGACCTGGGAACTATGACCTAGGGGCTATCACCTTAGGTGGGGACCTCACAGAACTGGGCATGGGCAATGGGAAATGCCAAGGTGGAGAAAGTGATAGGAGACTAATGAAGGCACCCAGGCCAGGAAAACTGCCAACTGAGTGTGAGAGCTGGACTCTACCATCTCTGGGAGGATGGGCGGCTAGGAAGGCCCGGTCCCTAACTTGGACACCACAGGCACTGCTGGCCTCAGTCCTTACAGCTTTCCATTTACTATTCCCTCTGCTAACTGTCTCACTCTTTCCTAAAGTCTCAGTTCAAGTCCTTGAAGAGGGAATCTGATGGCCCAGCTCACTGGCCCATGGGTTGTGCTGGGGCAGGAAGGTGCCAGAAGGTTTAGCAGCCAGCCTGGAGGAGAAGACTGTGGAGGTTTAGCTTCTCTCCATTCTCTTACAGAGACGATGTTTTTGCAATTTTATTTTATGTTTATATATATATATATATTATTAATTTTAGAGAGAAAGGGAGAGGGAAATAGAAACATCAATGGTGAAGGAGAATCACTGATTGGCTGCCTCCTTCACCCCTCCTCTAGGTCCCCTACCGGAGATGGAGCCTGAAACTGAGCACGTGCCCGGACCAGGAAATGAACCGTGACCTCCTGGTCCGTAGGTTGACGCTGAGTCGCTGAGCCACACTGGCCAGGCTTTCCAAGTTTATTTTAAATGTAACTTCCTCACATTCGCAATCAGGAATTCTGAGGCCTCCGTGGTTTGTACAAATCAAGACAGGGCCGCCTAGGAACTTCCAGCCCCTCAGCCAGGCTGTGGGCGGGCCCTTCCCTGGGAGAAGGCTGTGTGTATGAGGTCAATAATGTATGTGTCAGGGCTAGTACTTCAGCTTTCTGTGAAAAAAAAAATAAAAATTCTTTTTCATGTTTACAAAAGCACTTAGAAATGACACAAAGGGAGAGAATAAAAGTGCAGAGAAAGATAATCACTCCTTGCATTCAGGGCCTTTTCTTCTGCGAGTGTGTGTGTGTGTGTGTGTGTGTCTACATTTAGAGGGAAATATTTCTTCCCCATAATAAGAGAATTGCCCTACATATGCTGCTTTTTATAACCTGCTTTTTCCACCTTATCACTGCACATTTTTAGGTGCCATTAAATATGCTTCTACAGCCTCTTTTTAGCGTTGCCCCCAGCTTCAGGCTCGGCTCCCTGCCCTGTTTAGCTACCTTCTCAGCCTCTCCCTCCCCAGGACACTCAGCTATGAAAGGTACTCATGTAGGTAAATCTAATGAGCTCCTCCAGGTCCCCGCTGCAAGATTTCAGCTGATCCTACTCGACAGCTGCCTTGTGGGGCCTGGGCTGGGTACCCTGCAGAGCTTCCCCAGTGGCCCCGGATGCTCCTGGGAAATGAGTCAGCTCTCTACAGCTTCCTCACTCCCCATGTGCTATCCGCAAAGTGGACTCCCGACACCGACACCATGAGCTCAAATCATCCCAAACTCGGAGCTGGAAGCTCCTTTAGGAGGCTACTCCAGCCCCTCCTAGTTAGAAAGGAGGAACCAGGCCCAGAGAGGGGACGTTACAGCCTACCCGGGGCCAGGGATTGGGTGGCAAGGTGGGGAACTCAAGTTGGTGTCCCTCCTGCCAAGCCCAGTCTCTTTACCGCCACCTGCAGGGTGAGGTCTCCCTGGTGTCCCTGAGCCCCAGCCTGAGGAGGATGGGCCTTGGGGATGTGGCTGCCCCTCAGCCTCATGGATGTAGTCCGGCTTCACATCCCTGGGTGTGGCTCTCTGCCCTGGGCCTGCCTCAGGGCTGAGTAAACATTCCAGCAACAGGCCTTCCTGTCTCCTCGCTGAGCTGGTGAAGCGTCTGGGCTCTGGGGGAGACAACAGCTTTGCAGACTCGCTGAGCCACGGAACCTCCTCCCAGCCTCAGGAGTGGAACGAGCAGATTGCAGGGTTGGAGCATCCCTGGGAGTGGGGACACCCCTGCCCTTCCAGCTGTACTGTCAGGCAGGGATGCCCTCAGGGTCCCACCCTGGGAGTTTCCAGGGGAACCCGGAGGAGGCTGTGCCCCTGCATGATTAGAGGAGTCAGCCCAGAGGGTGCCTTGGGGATGGTTCTTCCAGCCAAATGCCAGCTCACTCAGTGTGAAGTGGGAGAAGATGATCCCAGCTCCCCATCTGCCGTTCTTCGGGTCTGAATGCAGCTCCCCCTCCCCCCACTCTCCCACAGGGTGTGTATGTGAGTAGCATGAATGGAATTGCAAGGCCTTACTCCTCCATTGCTGAGCTGAGCCCCAGGCTCGGGTCCGCTGACCCCTGCTCAGCCTGGCAGCTGCCAAGTGTTTCCTGCCACCCAGGGTTCTGCTTCAGAGCCCCGGCCGCCTTTACCTGTGTCCAGCTGGTGTCTTTCATCCAGGGCAACCACTGGTGGGTGTGAGCCTTCCCCAAGCCCCAAGCCCTCCGCTCTTTTCTGCATCTTAAAGCACACACTGCCTCATTTCATCTCCAATCCACTCACTTGTGCAGAATTTCTTAAGTGACGCGCAGGACCCAAAATTCTCGGTGGCCATCCAGTTTGCTGAGAACTAACCCAGTTTCCTTATCTTCAGGAACGACTGATCCCAGGGTAGTGACAAGTGGGCCGACTCTCCAGGTGAACACACAATAACAGATCGTGCCTGGCTTCTTTGATGAGCCGGGGCAAAGTCTGATGGTGCCCACGAATCCTTCAATGGCGTATGCCCTCTTGTCAGGGAGCCTCGGCTCTCACACCCCACCTCCAGGCTAAGAAGCCAGGATTTTCACTCTACGATCTTCCTGCTTTTATAGAGGCCCTGTGACTCCACTCTGCAGAGACAGGATCCATTTTCACCACTGCAAACTGAGGGTGGGAGGGAGTGAGGGGGGAGCGAGGCCTCTGACGGAGGGAGAATGCCCTTCTTGCCGGGCATGGTGCCTGGCACTCCTGGTGCAGGGCAGGGACACAGTTCTGAGCTTGGCTGCCAAGCGGGAAGAGTGGGAGTGAAGGGTGGAGACCAAGGGATGGGAAGAGAAGGGGCAAATGAGAGCTGAGAGAGTGTGCACCAGACAACCAAGCCCCAAACTGGTGCATGTGGTGACGAACAGGGCCCGAGGGAGGCCCGGGCTCTGCGGAGGGCGGCCTGCCTAGCTCTGTTATGCACGAAGGCCAGCGCTGCCAATTTTCCGGAAAGGCAGGACCAGCTACATAATTTGTGGAGCCCAGTGCAAAAGGAAATTGCAGGGCCCCTTGTTCAAAAATGATTAGGAACTTTAAGACCGAAACTGCAGAGCATGAAACCAAGTGTGGGGCCCCGGGCGAGTGCCCAGGGGCCACCCCAATTCCAGCGCCGGCATGGGTGTTTAGAGATTAAACACAGACTGGGGGGCGGGCTTGATAGAATTAAACCAAGGGATGAAATTTACCTCAATAACAGCTAATTAATGAGCACCTGCTATATCAGGCTCTCTTCCAAGTCCCTTGTTTATGCAATCATATGACAGCTATAGGGTGCATGTACCACCACCACCACCATCATCATCATCTCCCCCAAAAGAGGAAGCTGAGGCACTGAAAGTTTAAAAAATGTAACCATTGTGATGGTTAATGAACTGACAGATTAAGTCATTTGCTCAAAGGCCTAGAGGTCTTAAGGGGAGAGGTAGGCCCAGGGCCCAGGGCCCAGGGCCTAAACATCTGATAACACTACCCTACCTGTCTCCAAACATAGAGCACATCTCAGCAAAGGGAAGCTCCTGACAAGGGACCATCTTACTATAGCACAGAATATTCTACTAGAGGTATTCAGACAGGCATGGGCTGGAGACGGCGTTGCTGGGCACTTCGGTGAAATAACAACAAGGCTAGTAAGAGTTAACTACTGATGAGTCAGGCACTTATTTTATAAGCTTCTTTAGATCCCAGGATGGTAGCATCTGGTCCCCATTATACAGAGAAGGAAGGAGATTAGCTAAGGTCGCAGAGCTTGGAGCTGGCCTTCCCCAGAGTCAAAGAGGTGGGACTTGAACCCAGATCCACTTGTCTCCAAAGCCCTTGCATTCAACAGTCACACAGTATGATCTGACTGTGAAGGTTCCTCCCACTCCCGAGACATTCTAATTCTAAATCTCCAGGGGGGAACGATGCTCTACCCACCCATGCAATTGCATTTCAGCCCGTGTTGATGTTTTTACCGAGAGCTCAGAGACTGCTGGGGGCCTCCAGCATCGTTCCTATCCTGAATCAGTCCTCTGGAATGTTGGCCCAAGCCGTGGCCAGATCCTGATTCTTTCTCCCTCGTATTTTACCACCAGGGTTTCACCGAAATGACGATGGAGGCCCAAGCTTTAGATTCCATCTGTATTTAGACGGGCGGCTTCGTGAGTGCTGCAAGTATCCAGAAAAGCTTGTGCACTCTCACTCACTCTGAGTCAGGAAGACTGGGGCAGCCCCTGTGCTCAGACTAAACCTCAGGAAGCCACTTGGAAGTCATAGGGCTAAACCCACAGGCTCTGGGTTAGGCTCTGAAAGGGCTCTGGCTTAGGACTAAACTAGGGCCTTCTCCAGTTTTCTCTCTCCACTTCCAAACCCGCCCCCAAGGATCTGATCATCTGACCCCAGAACTGCAGGCATCAGCAGATCCCCAAAGATCTGGTGGTAAAATACACAGCTCTCTGGTTCCCGGCTAGATCCTCAGCTCTTCCGGAGATACACGTCACCTGTATTAGTTTCCTGTGGTCGCTGTGACAAAGCACAAACAACTGGGTGGCTTAAAGCAACAGAAGTTTACTATTGCCTCATGTGCTAGAGGCCAGGCGCCCCAAATCTAGCTGTCCACGGGCTGTGCTCGCTCTGAAGGCTCTGGTACAGAATCTGTCCCACGGCCTTTTCTTGGCTCCTCGGTGCTCTTGGCTTGTAGACACATCACTTCAGTCTCTGTCTTGTGGTCACACGGGGTTCATCCTGTTTGTCACTCTGTCTGTATGTCCCTTCCCTTCCAATATGAACACCAGTCACACTGGATCAGGGTCCATTCTAACCGACTATGACCTCACTTAATTACATCTGCAAAGACCCTATTTCCAAGTAAGGTCATATAGACAGGTGACAGAGTTAGCACTTCAGCATATCTTTTTGGGAAACAGAATTCAACCCTCAACATCCCCCAGAGCTCAGTCAGTGTGTCTACCGCTGGGGACACTTAGGTGTCATTTCCTGTGTGGCCAGCTTTGTTAATCATGAGATCCTCACCTCCATCCTGTGAAGGTGGTTCTACCAATATCCCCATTTTACAGATGAGAAAATAGAAGGCCAGCAAGGTAAGGCACCTTGCCGAAAGTCACACACAACTCCCAACTGCATATCTAAGGTCTACTACACCCATGACACTAAGAAGCACCCTTCCCAGCATGCAGTGGGTAGGGGAAAAGGAAGTCTGGGCCCTTGTGTCAAGAACTTTGGGCCTGTTGGGACCCGGGCTTGCTGAAAAAGCCGGACAGTTCTACAAAAGGGAATGCCAGCTCCGTGCTGGACAGCTGGCTTCAGATTTCTTCCTTTATATCAGCTGGGAGGATCCATACCAAGACTTGTGCTGACCCCTCAGAAGGCCCATACATGTGAGTTATTGTTGCCCACTCACCTGACCATTGCTTTCACAGGTCTTTGCTTCAATGACACCGTATTAGAGAGCTTCTCTGATCACAGTTTCTAAACAAGTGCCATCCACCCTACCACCCACTTTATCTCTTGACCTGAATCTCTGACTACCTGACAAATGGATTTGTTTGGTATCCTATTTGCTGTAGGATGTGAACTCTGAGGGTAGCAAGGCCTTTGTCTCTTCTGTTCCCTGTTGCAACCCCACTGCCTACAACAGTGCCTGATACATAGTAGATGCTCAATAATACGTGGCAACTTGCCCTGACCGGTTTGGCTCAGTGGATAGAGCGTTGGCCTAGGGCATGTATCTTGGTTGCGGGCACCTCCTCATTGGGAGGTGTGCAGGACGCAGTTGATTGATGCTCATGGATGTTTCTGACTCTCTATCCCTCTCCCTTCCTCTCTGTAAAAAAATCAATAAAATATATTTAAAATAAATAATACTTGTCAACTGAATAAATGCATAGGTTAATGTAAAGTGGCATTGGAGCTGATTGGAGTGGAGGGAGAATAGTTTTTCCACTAGAACCCAAGCTTCATGAAAGCAGGAAACAATTTGATTGATTGCTATGGTCCCTGTGCCTGACACAAACAAAGTCCTCAATCAACACAACTGACAGAAACCATGCTGTCCCCAGCTCTGGGAAGTGGGAAGCCCAGGAAGGTGTGGTTGGACTTGATCTGGACCTTCAAGGATTTGGGAAGGTGAGGAAATGAAGAGGAGTCATCTAGCCCAGGAGCCAGAGAGGATGGTCTGTGTGAGCAGACGGGGTGGCAGGGAGCAAGGCCCATGTGCAAAGTCAGGAGACCTGGCTGATTTGAACAAGGCTGATAGGGAACCTAGAGATGCACATCAGTTGAGTCTGATTATGAATTACTTAAATGCCAGGGAAGTGAAACAGTATATTCTCCCCAATCGTAGACATCAGGGATTGCACTAATGCACGCTTTGAAGAGTGGAATGATGAGAGTTATTGAGTTTATCTTATGCTCCGACCCCTCCAGTATCACCAATGATCTCAGGCTCCATGAAGGCCAGGGCACGTCCTAAAATAACTTCTTTCCAGACAATTAAACCACATCCGATTTTATAAGTCTGAATGTGTCAGAGGATCCTGTTACCTCCATCCCTAGGACCGGAGGCCAACATTTTCTCATCAAACCTAACAAGCTTGTAAGAGGAGCCGGCATTGGGGTCCTGGCGCCCAGTGGCTGACCAGCTCTCCCCTGACTCTTGGGGGTGCTGGGTTTCAGGAGAGAGATGCCAGGGATTCCATTAATGCAGGTCAACACCTTTCATTTCACTTCAGAAGGAAGCCGCCTAAAACTCTAACTGCCCCAGGAGGAGCGACATACTGGTTTAAATTAATACTAACCTGCAAATGACTAAGCACAGACCTTTGGTCCCTGGAGGGCAGGTTTTAAAAAGCAATGAGAGGAAAGGCAGTATGGGAAAGAGAATGGACTTTGCACAAGCCTATTCCGTGCACTACCTGAAGGACTTTGAACAAGTTAATTAACTTCTCATCTGTAATAACACGAGAGCCCTGCTTCAGCCACACTGAGCTGCCTGCAGCTCCCTCGCTGTGCCAGTCCCCACCCCCACCTCTGTGCCATTTCTCAGGGATCCTTGATCTGGAAAGTTCCTCTCCCCTTTTCCACCTGATTCTGTCTTCCCTTTATGATTCTCTGGGTGTTTTTTCAGGGCTGGATGGCCAACTCTGCGTTCACATCATAAAGTCAACTACACACACACACACCACGCCTCACACCAAGCAGGGAGGACTCATAAGGCAGGGGCCATTTCTTGTTCTCTCCTTCAGGTCATCATTAAGAATCTGAACCATCTCTTCAAACATTGAGAATTATTTCTGCTAAAAATATTTTTCTGAAACGTGAAAATAAAGCAAGAAAATGACTGCACGCCTTTTCCGTGTCACACCCCAGCATCCAGGCTCACGAAACATTAATTAATTCTCCAGGAAAATGTGCCCACGTTGGACTTTGCTGCTTACTGTTGAACAGAAAGAACCGGACGCTGAGTGTTACATGTTAACATGCAGGGTTTGGGCCCATCGAGATGGAGGTGGTTTCTTCCTGGTAGAAAAGATAACCTGTGACTTTATTGCCACGCAGAACATTAACCAGCTCTGACCCGAACATCAAAATCCCCCTCTAGCCTTCTGCTTCTTTCTTTTCTTGTTTGCCTTCCTTTCTCTCGCCTGTCTATAAATTCCTCCACTATTCTATACATCAGCTTTTCCATCTCACCGGCTTCCTCATTATTTACTTAATGAGTTGAATAAAACTTTGATTTGTGTTCATTCTGTATTTTATAAAAGCCATGTTTTTAACTTTTTGAAAATTATATTTTGACACCTTGCAGGGATTTTAAGAGGCCAAAATAATAGAGAGGCTCAATTGTTGGGTTTTCTTAAGAGCTAAGTATTATGCTAAATATTTTACATATCATCTCATTTATCATCACAACGTTATATAAAGCAAATCGTTATTTTAATGATGAGGAACCTAAGACTCAGAGAGACTCAGTAGTTGACAAAGACAACTGTGTTCGGGGACACACACTGTGTATGGGGAACTTTACCTGCCCTCAGGTTTAAACCTCATGACAACCCTATGCCTGACACAGGTGTCATGAACCCCATCTCGTCAATTAGAAACCAGGTTTAGTTACTTGCCCACGGTAAAACCATTTGTGCATGGCTGCATCGGGATTAGAAACCCAACACTCACCTCACTCTCCACTTTTTCTTCAATGACCAAGTGATTTGGCTTACGAGAAAGTCCACGATGTCTAGCACATTAGAGAAAATGAATTTCCGTTGAAAAGTTTGGGGGCAGAAGGTATGCCCCATGAAATTATATCCATTTCCTCCTTCTTCTGTAATAACTGACTCCACAATTTTCAGTGGGCCCTGACCATCCCAAAGCTTCCCTTTTCCAGTCTGCTTTGAAGCTGCATATAGCCACGTGATTAAATGGAAAGTAAGCAAAATTGTCATGTGGCTCTTTCTAGGGGCCTTACCTCAGAAGATGGTTAATGAAGACCTGTTTCCATGCCTCCCTCCTCTTAGCTTCCAGTGACAGGGTGTAATGTCTGGAGCTCTAGCTATGACCTTGTGCCATGCAGATGAAACCTGGCCCTGGGAGACTCAGAGGATTACCTGGATGGAGGCTGAGTCCCTGGAGACTTGGCCAAGCCTTGGACGTCTCATTACCAGCTTTCATGTGACGAGGAGACCAACAGCTGTCTTATGTAAGTCAATGTTCTTTCAGCTCTCTATTGCTTGCGTCTGTCAAAAAAAAAAAAAGAAGAATATTAATCAGTTGAGCCACTTTCAAATGGAGCTGGAGCTGCCATGCCAGAGGAACTGCCTTGCATGGCTTATGCCTCAAACCTTTGGAATGTTAAAACAGGGCAAAAGAACCTTTGGACTGGCCCTAGAGTAACGTCGCATCTTCAAGAACTATTTACAAGGATAACAAGAAAGCAGATGCTAGGCCTGCTGGGCTGAAAACTTAAAACGTTTTTTAGAACTTGTGTTATATATTACGTCATCTGCTCTCAGAGAAATGCCTTCCCTCCATTCATGTAATTATCTCCCTTCCCTTTTTCATAAATACCTATTGTCTTTGTCTCCTCATTGGAACACTATTTGGGCTTCTGCCTGAATCCGTGTGTTCTGAATAGGTAATCTTTGGTCTCCAACAAATGCTTGTTGCCTCTCACTTTGAAAGGCTTTTTATTTTTAAGTTCATACAACCAAGAGTGATCCAGAACACCAAGGGAGTGGAGCGGGAGGCTCAGAGGCAAAGCTGACCTTCTTCACAGATGGACGTGCCCAGGGATGGGCTTGATAACGATCCCACAGACCCTGGGCATCGCCCTGTGCACTGAAAGCTTGCTGCCTCAATTCCGGTCAGGGCACATGCCTGGGTCTAGCTCTCATATCAGTGTTTCTGTCTCTCTCCCTCTCCTTTCCTCTCTCTAAAAATCAATAAAAACATAATTTTAAAAAAGAATATGAGTTCAGAGACTCATAGTTTGTTGTTGTTTTAATCAACCAGAAGGGCCCTGGAGAGCCCAGCAGTTGGAGCTCTCAGGAGAAAGATGTGGACGGGGTTCTGCCAGCCACAGCTCCCCCTATCTTATATCACTGTCCCCTCTGCCAGGCCTGCCCTGCCCCTCCACACCCCCCCGGTTCTATGGCATTATCAGGAACCATCTACAAAGGCTCCACACAGGCAGATCTGTTCGGCGCCGGGTTCTCC
>PVJC01023879.1:0-26019 GCA_004026665.1 Murina feae | reverse complement strand
CAGACTCTGAGAGGAGGAAGATTTTCATATATGTTTTACTAATTTTCTTTAATCTCTGACACTTCTATTATAGAGAAAGGGCAAGTAGCAATATTAAAATATTTCCTCTAATTAATCCCCTTTTAATGTGCATGAATTTTGTGCACTGGGCCACTAGTGTGTGTGTATAGAAGGGAGAGGGAGAGAGAGACAGAGACATAAATGATGAGAGAGAATCATTAATTGGCTGCCTCCTGCATACCCCACACTGAGGATCAAGCCCGCAACCCAGGCATGTGCTCTTGACCGGGAATAGAATTGTGACCTACAGGTTCATAGGTTCATGCTCAACTGCTGAGCTACACTGGCCGGGGAAATCTGATGCATTTTCAAAAGCAAAAATGAAATGAAATGCCATGTGAGTTCTTGTGTGACAATGCCTCAGAACTATAAAGAGGGCAAGCAGCCATAGAGGGGCATCAAACTAGTAGGAGGTAATTCTGTGGTAAATGGTCCTTCTTCACTGCTTTGAAATCTTTTCTTTTAAAAATTTTATCATCTATCTATTGTCTACCAATCAATCATCTATTTATCTTTATCACAGTACAATGCACAAAAACATGCAACTTTCCACAATCTGATTTTTTTCTTCTTCCAGATGAAACTTTCAGAATTTACAACCCAGAATACTGACTCTAGTCAATGTGGTCATGAGTTAGTTCTCTCTCACAATTACTGGCTACTCCAGAAGGCTGGGGTCAGAGTCTTGATTAAATAAATTACGGCTTCGGGTCCCCTCCAATAAACCATGTCAGGCTTTGGGCAACCCAAAACAATGCTCCCTGTTTTAACCCATAATGGGCAGTTGAGTTTAGTAAATGGCCTAATCACTGCAGCATAAATATTTATGGGAGAATTTTTCCAATTAAAGTAGAGGCTTGTTTAGATGCTATCAGTTTAGAGAGGGCTTTTCCAACAAGAAAATTACTGTTAAAAGACATCAGGAAATGGTTAAACTCCAGAAGGCTAAAAGGTCAGTGAGTCTGCAAAGCGCAAAGCCTGCTTTCTTATTACTGTGGTCGATATGCATGAAACTCTCTCTCCTGCCCCTTTAAAAGGGTGATTAAAAAATAGTCCTTTGTACCTAAGAAAAAAATGTTGATGAATTTATATAAAATATTTATGCTAAGAAGTATAAAAATGTGGGCAATGACTCAATGAGATTTCGTGTTATCCCAACTTTTACAACAGGCTGTGCATGGGTCTTGTACGTGTGCTGGGTCTAGAGAATGGAGGGTGGTGCCAGTAAAGGTAGGCATTGAGTGATCTCCATAGTAGGTGATGTCAGCATGGACTTCATGGATTCCTGTTGAACACACACTAGAAAAAGATGCAAACATGCAACCTGTAAGCCATATTACCAAGAAAGAGCTGTGTGAAATCTGAAATGTGGAGTGCAGGCAGAAAAACTCCCGCGGAAGTATAGGTGATCTCAGTGGGAATTCATTAATCTACCAAACAGTGTACATGCGTGTCTGCCATATGGTATTTTACTCTAAAGGAAAACATAGAAAAGGAAAAAGAGAATGTGAACACTAAGTACCTTTGCCTGAAGAATAAACTTGCTACGTTTATAACAGAAGAAGCACAGGAGAGTACCCTACATCCCGCCGTGAGAGCTGAGAAGGTTTCAGAAGCATTGCCATCTGATTTTGATTCTCCTTGGAAAAATGGAATAAAGGTATTAAAGATTAAGGTTATTTAGCAACAATTTCAGCAGTTAGCTGTGACGTAAAACACAGCATAAACTGCATAAGATAGGGGAAGATTGGTCTTCTGCGGGAGGATAACTGGGGTCTGCTTAAGCCAGAGTACAGTCAGTCATTTCCAAGTCACAGCTGTGGCAAAAGCAGAAGACAGTGAGACACTTGAAAAAAAATATAGAGACCATAAGGAGCGGCATTTACAATTTCGTATTCAACTGGAAGACAATCGACTTTGAGTCCCTGTCCAAAGCTCACCCCCAGTGTGAACATGTTAAGTATTTCAAATAATGCCTCCAAGCTCAGCTTCAGCAATGACTTTGACTCTTGCCCAAACTGCCCCTTTCCTCCCAGGATTGGGGATTAACCAAACCAGTGCTTTGGAACAGTACAGGTGGCAGAGCCCAAGGGTTCCCTGGAGCATCCTTTCCGCCAAGAAAGTGCACACCTGCGGATGCATGGAGTGTGGCGTTGAGGGAGAGCCTTTAAGACAGGTCACTTTGTTATGGCTGCTTCAGGGTCTGCATAGGCAGCCTCGGGGCCTGGGAAAACACAGGGCAGTTGTTTTAAACACTTGCCCATTGGGGTTGGCAGTAGGCAAGGAAATTAGAGAAAACATTTTCTCATTTTTGTCATTCCTGCTCTTCTATGTCTTCCTTTTAAAACAATGTGTTCTTATATTTCCCCTCTTATTTTATATCTTCAACTTAATGTTGTCTGTTGCTTTAGGATTTAATTTCTTTTAAGATGGAAGCTGAAGCACTCATCCATGGACAGAAATCCTCTAAATTTGGGGTGGAAGTCCTGTCACTTACTGTGGTGGGAAAAGCAGTCAATCATACAAATTTAAGCAAATTCTCATTCTACTCAGACTTGTATCTGACTATGTAAAAGCATGTTTATAGTTAGAGAACTTGAGTTTCTACTTAAAAGAGATCATCCTATATAATAAAAGGTTGATATGCAAATCAATCAAATGGCAGAATGACCTGAATGCCCATGGTGGCTCCTCACCCTGGCTGGCCCCACCCCCAAGTGGGCACCCCCACCCCTATTGGGGGTGGAGCAGGCCAGCAAACAGCCCGCAGCCCCTTGTCTGAGCCGGCCCCACCCACAGCCCCTTGCCCCAGCCGCCTGCCCCCAATGGCCCCCATTGGGGTGGGCCACCTGGACCCCACCAGTGCATGAATTCGTGCATTGGACCTCTAGTATTTTATAATATGGGGGTTGGGAGTCAGCTCAGATCTCTACCATTAGCCTTTCCTCTGCAATGTCCATTGGCCCAGATTTGGGGGAGGACACACATTTCATGCAGTGTTGGGCTCAAAAATTAGCAGCAGGAAACCAACTGCATTCAGAAGATTTTCTTCTTAATTAGATCACTAATACATGTGGAAATTGGAGATTTGGGCAAATTTGATTTGGTTTTCTTGTTTCCCACTAAAAGTGTCTTAGAGATCAACTGAGTGGCATTGATAATTGCTTTAGGAAAGTTGCTATATAGATATAATAGATTGAAGACTCATTACTAATTAAGAAAAGGAAATTAGTCTTCCTTCTACATCATCTTAAAGAAACCATCACAGACAACTTCAAGAGCTTTGGCAGGAGTGCTAGATCTTCGTGATGATCACCCTGGGGCTTTGGTGGAAGGGCAATTTCCTCCCTTGTCTCTCGCTGATGCATATTGCAGTCTTGACCATCTGCAACATGCCTAATACATCCTTTTCCTGACAGAGACTCTTCAGTGTGAGTACTTCAGAAACTTTTCAAAATGGGTATTTTTATAATAAGAACTGTAATCTGTTATTTTTTTAAAAAGCCTACAGATGATAAGAACAGGCCTAATGTTCTTTAGGTTCAACAAGTAGCATGTAGCAATACTTCTTATTCAGATAGTTTTCCAAGTGGTGCTCTCTACATGCTTTCTCTGTATGTATAACTCTCTAAATTCAGAGAAGGAATGACAAAGAGGACATGCTGGGTTTAACTCTGATTTGTCTTCTGACCTCAAAAGCTGAAGAGACAGTTAGTCTTTCTTTCTTTGCTTGATTTTTGGTTAATCCTCACCTGAGGATACTTTTTCATTGATTTTTAGAGAGAGTGGAAGTTGAGGGGGAGAGACACACAGAGAGAAACATCAATGTGAGAGAAACACAGTGACTGGTTGCCTCCGGGGATCAATCCTGCAGCGAGGTACATGTCCTTGACTGGAATCGAATCTGTGACCCTTCAGCCCGCAGGCCTACACTCCAGCCATTGACTCAAATCACCTAGGGAGAGGCAGTTGTTCTTGGTGATGACACTGATTTGAATCAAAAAGGTTTGGTTTTCTGATTGGGATAAGTAAGGTATTGTTCCACACGCGCTTCATTGTTTGGGCAGTGGCTGTAACAACCCAAACTAAATAACTCAATTGCCAAGTCATAAACAGAATAACAGAACCAGAGCATGAATGCGGTATCTTAGGAAGCCTACTGTTTGTATGCACGTAAGTGAACCCATCTGAGACAAACACTGAACCCAAGCCATGCATCCATTTCCACACAATGGGCTCCGGTCTATGGCCAAATGGCTTAGAATAAACTGTTTACTTTCAGAACCCAAATACATTCTTTTCTAAGAATTTGGAGCATCATTTAGTGCAGTTATGGAAATAACTAATGTTCTGCACACACACAGAAATCAGGAGCAGACTAAAGAAACAGGTTTTGGATCTAATGGCAATTCAATATATTCTTTCTCTTTTTGCTTTGTTCTTTTCGTTTTGTTCTCATGGAAACTACAGTTTATGAGAAAATTCTGAATTTTTTTTTGCTGTTAGCATAAGTATGTGTTATATTAGTTAAGTGATATAAAAGAATAGTTCTCATAAAGTCGATGTAATCAAATGTAAATTTTGAGGCCACTATTGAATTGCTCATGGTTTGATAAATGGATACATCTTTCAGGACATAACATCCTGTTTTTTAGATATTTTCTATTTTACTTCATGAATAGATTTTTTTTGCTTACATCATATAATTTTATATCAAATTCAATTACAGCCACCATTAAAAATACATACAACACAAAATAGCACTGCAGTAAAAAAAATCAATACCAATTTTAACAATGTTATGCTACTGTAATGCTATGAAAATAATTCCCAAATTTGTTTTGTTTTTAACATATTACTTCAAAAATAAACCCACAATAGAATACTAATTGAATATTATATTCATGTAGTACTTTAAGCATTTGAAAATTATATCTAATACTTAAAAACAACTCTGGAAAGCAGTATAAAAAAGATCAAATGATTTTATTAATAGTTTGGGAATAATATATATAATAGACTCATTCTACCAGTGACTACTTTTTAAGCAGATCACTTAAATATTTCAAATACTTTGCCAGAATCATTTATTTTGGTGATTGCTACATTAAAGCAAAACCACTAGATTACCAAAATGTCTCTGTGTATAAAAGGAAAATCTACACTAAAAAAAAGGTATTTTTTTAAAAGTAAATAGCTAGAAATAACATATGTTAAGTTTGAAACTCCAGATGACCTGCTGATTTTTTTAAAGGTGGACAGCATGATGATCAATTATTTTTTGAAAAATAAAATTTTCAAGATTTATACTTAGTGGTATGATTCCAAGCAGCGAATTGTCATTATTTTCAGGATGCAGGGGCTGGGTACTCAATTTAGAGTTTCTGAGGCACAAGTTTATGGCACTTTGGGTAACTGTGGCACAGACGACATTGCTATAACTCAAATACTTCACAGCTAAGGAATGCATGTCTGGAAATTTCCTTCGGGAGTGAATTGTTCCTAGGGCTGATAACGGCGGTGTTGAGAGGTACGCTCTGCCCCATCGCTTCCCTTGCCCCATGGCTCGTCTGGTTGTGTAGGAGAAGTCATGTATTCTGGCAGCTGGAGGCTCCTTCCCTAAGACCTTTTAAAGCACCCATCCCTCACTTCTCTGTACACCTGCTGACAGTCTCTGCCATGGATCAGCGGTTTCCTCACTACTCTACAGAATTGATGACAGTTTTCAAGGGGGTATGAAAAATATCCCAGCCTTGAAGTTGTTTATACCAATATTCACAGTTGATAAATTGGGCTGTCATCCTGATCTTACTGGGGAGGGCAAAAAAGGGGATTTAGTAGTGGTGTTGATCATGGCGATACAAGGCACACACTGATCCTACATCCATTACCAGGTTTCTGCGTTTGCCACCATCTGTTGTTCTCCATCTCTGTGGAGCAGAGGCAAAGAAGGGATCACCCGCCACAGAAGGATGCAGATTCTAGTGCAGAGGAAAGGATAGCTGGGGAGTAAAAGGTGTGACATCCTGAACTGGACACCTGAGAGAGTTTATGGACCCTCCTTACACTAAAGGGCTTTAAATATAAACTGGGAACTCTTCTGTTTGGGCACTAGTTTATTAAAAGTTCTTACTTCAAGACAGGTGAAGAAAAAAAAATGGTCTCACAGTAGTGGCTTTATGATTTAAATTCTTTGTTGTACTCACTTCCAAACCACTGAAATGTGTGGATAGGTAGGTTAGGTTATATTAAAATACAGGGCTGAACAAAAGTAGGTTTACAGTTGTTAATATTAAAAAAATACAAAAATAAACTCTGTGTTTTGAGTACTCAGGACTGTAAGCCTACTATTGCCCACCCCTGTATAATGCTATATTTAGGAATTATTTATTTCTGATTAAATCTCCAGAGCCCTGAGTCCACACTAATGTACAATGTCAGAATCATCTGGATAGTTTTTGCAAACTGCACGCCTGGTACTTGCAACCTCAGTCCTGCTGAGCCAGGTTTCCTGGGGCTGGTGAGTGGGATCTAGACTGATGAGGCTCAGCCATGTGATTAGTAGTGCATCTTGTTCTACTAGTCAAGACACACTGCTTTAGGTAGCTCAGTGTTTCCTAAAATCTCAGCTCAACAGGACCACCTGGGGAACTTTAACAAAATATAAATATCCAGGTCCCACCTCAGCCCTAAACAGTTAGAATCCTTAGGAGGTTGGGGGGACTGTCAGGGGTGGGCAGGAACTATGTATCTGTATTTTGAAAAATCTGCCCAGGTGATTCTGATACACTGGCAGGTTTTGAAGCAATTATCCTAGATAAAGGAATAATTTGATGGAATGAGAATAGCATGTTTAATGATGAAAAGGCTACCTTGGCTTTGAGGAAGCAATTCATGGAGGATTCAAAGCTGAGATTTGAAATTTGATGAAGGCTGTTTTCATTAGATTAGTTTTCTGCTCACAATATCAGTTTGTCTAAATTGAAATTTTTATGTTTATGTTTTGACAATCAGAAATATTGATAGTTTTAGTAGTGGCAGTGGAGACATGTAGATGTTTCTGAACCCTAGGGTAGGAAAGTGTAGAAATGACCTTTAATTCGGAAATTCATTTAAGGTATAAATAAGGTGCCTAGAAAAAAATGGAGTGAGGGGAAACTGGCTGCCCCACTGTGGGCTGATGTGTGAATGATCCAGCTGCTAAACTGTTTGCAGGATTCTTTTTTTAAAATTTTATTTTATTGCTTAAAGTATTACAAAGAATCTTGCATATGTCTCCTTTTTTTCCCCTTGACCTTCCCCCGGCCTCCCTACCCCCAGTGTCTTGTGTCCATTGGTTATGCTTATATGCACGCATACAAGTCCTTCAGTTGATCTCTTAACCCTCACGCAACCCTCCCAAGCCTTCCCACTGTAGTTTGACAGTCTGTTCAATGCTGCTCTGCCTCTGTATCTATTTTTGTTCATCAGTTTATAATGGTCTTTATTATTCATAAATGAGTGAGACTATGTAGTATTTTTCTTTCATTGACTGGCTTATTTCATTTAGCATAATGCTCTCCAGTTCCATCCATGCTGTTGCAAATGCTAAGAACTCATTCCTTTTTACAGCAGCATAGTATTCCATTGTGTAGATATACCACAGTTTTCTAATCCATTCATCTGCTGATGGGCACTTAGGCTGTTTCCAAATCTTAGCTATAGTGAATTGTGCTGCTATGAACATAAGGGTGCATATATCCTTTCTGATTGGTGTTTCTGGCTTCTTGGGATATATTCCTAGAAGTGGGATCGCAGGGTCAAATGGGAGTTCCATTTTTAAGATTTTGAGGAAACTCCATATTGTTCTCCTCAGTGGCTGCACCAGTCTGCATTCCCACCAGCAGTGCACGAGGGTTCCTTTTTCTCCGCATCCTCTCCAGCACTTGTCGTTTGTTGATTTGTTGATGGTTGCCATTCTGACAGGAGTGAGATAGTACCTCATTGTTGTTTTGATTTGCATCTCTCGGATGATTAGTGACTTTGTGCATGTTTTCATATGTTTCTTAGCTTTCTGAATGTCCTCTTTTTGAACAGTGTCTATTTAGGTCCTTTGCCCATTCTTTGATGCAGGATTCTTGCACGCAGTGATGACTTTGCCTCCAGGAAGATTGCAGCAGGACACTGGCTGCATCTATAATAATAAAAGCATAATATGCTAATTAGATTGGATGTCCTTCCAGATGACCTTCTGGACAAAATCCGGGGCTGCAAGGGAAGCCCAGGTCCTGGGTGCCAGAGGGAAGCCGGTGCTTTCAGCTGGGAGAAGGAAGGCCTACTCTTGCACAAATTTCATGCACTGGGCCTCTAGTAAATACATAAGCAGTTACTAAGACTGGTGGAGTGTTGTTTTGGGAATGGGTCGGGGAGGGGTAAGAGGAAGCTGAGCAGTTTGGAAGAAATGTAGAAATCACTGCATAGTCTGGTAAGGGTTGAGGTGAATAGATGATTTTACGGACAAGGTGGTTCTGGTACACCCCAGTTTTGCCAGCCTGCTGGAATGATCATGCAAGCTCGTTCTCATTTTTCACTCCCTAAGAACAGCATTCTAGTAACCAAGTTAAGATGAAAATGTCAACTTTTTGTTTTAGAAGTGTCGTTACACAATTATAGATTCATTGGTTAGGAAAACTTCCTTTGGCACTTAAAACTGGCAGGAAAAGAAGCCTGACGTTATCAAGCAGCGTCATCATTATCGAAACTGAAGTTATGGGAACCATTCTATCTTTTGCAGAAATTGGATAAAAAGTAGCTGAAACGAGTTTTCCAAATGGCAAGGATCAAACCACGGGAAAGCCTGAGACAGCAGTCGCAGGGGACTGGAGGCCTGCTCTGTGACTCCCCGTCCCTTTAAAGCTGTGCCACTGGCTGAGGAGATAAGGGAGACGAGATAGTCAGCAGCCAGCCTGGGCTGCTTTCTTGCTGGGGAACAGCCCTAATCTGAACTCTGCTTCTCCCGCCCCTTCGCCCTGTTCTCCAAATTAGGATGTTTGCTTGTTTTTCCACAGTGTCAACTTTCAAGTATAAGATCCTAAAGAAAAAACGACTGTTTCCCTGGAATGTTTTCATGTATTTTCCCACGACGGCGGCTACTTTTAATAAAAACAAAGTAACTAAAAACTTGACATGATATTCTCCTCCCTAAACTTGTGCTTTAGAAACATTCTCTTCTATGAGATTCCTTAGAAGAGAATCCAGCGGTCTTCAGAGAGACTTCTCGGATGCTTGAATACCAAACTGGGAAACTGCTTTTGCTAAATGAACCCGGGCGTTCTTGTAGCGGCCTTCGTGCAGTTACTCTTGTAGATTGGTCAGTTATCAAATCCCATTAACAAATCCAATTTAACTAGTGTTTGTTTTTAAAAATATATTTTTATTATTTATTTCAGAGAGAAAAAAAGAGGGGGAGAGAGAAACATCAATGATGAGAGAGAATCATTGCTCGGCCGCCTCCTGCACATCCCGTATCCCACACTGGAGACTGAGCCCACAGCCTGGGCCTGGGCCCTGACCGGGAATTGAACCGTGACCTCCTAGTTCACAGGTTGACGATCAACCACTGGGCCACGCCAGCTGGGCATTGCTACCATTTAAATTCTCTCGCAGGAAATGTGTATGAGCTTACGGCCAAGGGTCTAAATCACAGGGACTTTTTTATTCTTTACAAAAAATGTTATTCAACCCAGTTAAACAAGTACTGGAGGAAAAATTTGAAAAGCTGGCTCTGTTTTTAAGGCACCAGAACAGTCGTGGAAGAGCCAATACCTTTCTTCAGTTCTGACACTCTCTGGCCCGAGGGAAAGGGCCTTCGATGCCAGCACCCGGGCTCCATCGATAGCTCCCAGCCCAAGAGCTTAATGAATCATGGGACCTGAGCGATAAATGAATGTCAGATGGAGCTTAACAATAATGACTTACAAGCAATAATCTGATTTAGAAAAATATTAAATTAGGGCCGAGATGGAAAGTGGGGCTTACGCCGCTCCATTTGCGGGACCCGCTTGCACTCTGCTAAGTGGCGTTGGTGGGCAAAGGCCGTTTGTTTCTGCTGTGGCAGCATGATTGATGCCGCCGCTCCTGCAAGCCCGGTAACCGACTTATTATTACAGCGGCTCTGAGGTTTGTCGCCGGGCTGTGCAAACAAATGATCGACATCATGTGGGAATGGCAGTAAGTGGAAGGGCCTCGGTGGAAAACAGCATTTGTGAAACAGGCTTTTCAGCCCAGAAGTTAGCTACCGAGAGTGTAAAAACAAAGGTCTTTGCAAGAGAGACAGTGAGCAAAGCATGATGGATAATCTCGACCATGCACGTAATTGCTTCCAGGTGCCTGGCCACTTTATTACTCCTGGGGTTAGGCTACCACCCTGACAATGTTTTCTTTCTCAAACACGATAACTCCTCAGAAGGCTGGTGCCAGCAGTTACTGTTACCTACATCACCCTAGGTTTGACTTGGTTATGGCACAGTCTCCAGACAACTGCCACATTAGGGAGATTTAACAAGGTGTGCGTATAAAACGGAGTTCAGGGGAACCCAGGGAAAGTCAGCCGAGGGCTGGGAGTTTGTTTTCTCCATCTGGGCTGAGTCGTCCACTGCTAGAAGTATTGATAATTCTTTTCAAAGACGGTTGCTTTTTTCTCTTCCCCATGACACTTTTAGATAAAAGAATAGCTTTCTTTCCTTTAACTGATTGGGTTTCGATGCCATTTTCAAAGAGGTTTGCTATCCACAATTCAGTCTTTAATGATTTAATTCAGATGCAGAGTGACACTATAGTGTGGTCTGGCCAGAAAGTTTTCTTATCTACTCATTTTTCCAGGCAGGAGAGAATGATCATGAAATCTTAAAAATAATATTGTCACATTTTATTTCTAAAAAGCTTGTCCCCAGAATAATCAGAACAAATTCTTGTGTCCTTTAAATTCTTTGATACAGGCAGATTTAGGGGCTTTAATAATTCAATATCTGATTTTAAAATTTGCTATAAAAAGACCAAAACCTTGTAAGTAAATTTCAACACTGCTGACATGTTGTAGCTAATTACAGTGTTCCCCTCCTAGAAGCTCCAGAATCAATGGAGATAGGAAAAAAAAAAATATGTTTTTGCAAGTTGGAAATAAATGATAGGTTTGGTGAAAAAAATTATGACATGTAGGAAAAAAATACAATAATGTATCTAATCTATCTTATCATTAGGTAGTATTTGACTTAAGACATCCTTAAGATATATATATATATATATATATATATATATATATATAGATAGATACTTACTTTATGCTCTTATAAGAATATTTTTATACTTTAAACTCTTACAAGAAAAAATGTTATTAAACTATGGGGATAATTTTATCTTTATTAAAATTGTTATTCATTGAACTCCTCTATTATTTTAAAAACTGACCACCAGAGTCACCAGCAGTTTCCTTTTCTTCTGTTTACTGAGTGGCATCGACAAGGTGAGAGTCCTGCCCTTGGGGCAGAGCAGACCTTACATTTCAGGACCATTCTGCTTCAACCGTCCCTCATCCACTTTTTCACATGTTTGTGTTCCTCTTCCTTTCCTGACCTTATCTCATATACTCACAATTCAGGGAAGAGCACAAAGGTCGCATCTTCCATGTAAAAATTCAAATGTCTTTCGACTCACGTGACTCAATCAAATTTTACACTAGAAATGCATTGTGTTGGAATACAGACCTAATCTCCTAGGATGCACTGAAGCATCACTTTTGACCTGGGTGAGGCCAGACGCATCTGCATGCTGGCAGGGGGGCCACAGCAGAGAGCAGGATGGTTATTAAAAAACATAATAGTGTGAGGATTGCAATGAATTTTAATAAACTTATCTTTCTGCAATTGAAGTCCATTTCTTCTACAAGAACATATGTATAGAAAAAGGTCCTCCTTCGTATTACAAGGATAATAACAATACCTTTCCCCTGTTTAAATATGCAGGCAAGAGGCTTTTATTTTATACAGGGCCATTTACATGGGGACCTGAAGTAAACCATTTCAAATGGCGTTTAGAATGTCTCAATTTATTTTACATCCTTCATGACCGAAGTGGGGGGTCTGGGTTAGAGAATGGCCTGCAAGTGCGTCTTCCATAGGTACACAGCCTGGTTCTGCTCTTTCCCGGGCGCTCTTCCTCCGGCCTGCTTTTGCCCATCTGCTCTCATCTGCTGACTCATCCCTGAAGGTTTCTCTTCCTCTGTGGCCAGTCAAATGACTGATCCTCCTCTCTCCGACCCACTGTGTCTTGACCACTTCTCTGAGTAACAGCTCCTGGCTCCTCCCAGAAAACAGACAGTCTGCACCACTAGCACCCTTGAAATGCTTGCATTCGCAGTGCGAACGCAGCTTAGGGTCTTCCTCTGAGAACCTCGCCTAAAGAAGTAACAAGTGAAAAAGAAGTAATGAATGGCTCTGGAAGGACATAGCCAGGAACAAAATGTCTTTCCTTCATCAAAGGCTCTGGAAAGGATTTCAGCCAAGAAACTATGTCAGTGGGTCGTTCTTTTTTAATGGCGTTGAACATTCTAGAATAAGGCCATCAGAAAGCAGGCGAGGAAGTGAAAGCTTCATCACTTATAGCAGGAGGGTCAGTCTGAAAGTGAGACTAACCTTCCCTTCTTGCAGTTTGCAGAGGTTTTATATGTTACACAGGATCTGATTGGTCATAAGAAATAAGAATACGAAGAAGAGACTGAGGCAGATAATATTCAACAGTTCTGTTCTCAGAACAGACTGCTAAGGCGAGGCAGTCCAGAAAAGAATGTTCTGTGGTCATTGGTTTATCAAGGAAATGGCAACTTGGGCTTGAGTGGCACAGATCTTTTTACTCATAGCCTGTGAAAGGACCTCATGCCATTATCATGGTCCTGATTCCTGTCCTCTGCACACCTGACTGGACGAGTCCTCTAGTGCTCTGCCTTACCATTTTCTACCTGTGAGACACGGCCCTTGGATTTTCTCCATCTCAAATGTCCTCTCTCAGCTCTCCTCAGCCAAATCTTAGCCATTGCACATGGCTTAGATCAGATGTCATTTCCTGAAGCGTCCCTGATCACCTTGGCAAGGACTAAGCTCTCCTTCGAAGTCCACATGGGTGGATTGGAATGCAATATAACATTACTTCCTCTAACCTTCTACTGCAGCTATTTGTGTATTTACCCCCCTCCTTCTATGGGACTTGTAATCATTTGGTGGCGAGAAAATTCATGTGCCAGGCAGTGTGTTCTATGCTGTTTGTATCTAATCTCCTTCCTTCCTGGCGAAATACCTCTAGGCATTGTTGTCCTCATTCTGAAGAAGCCGAGGCCAGAAGGTTTGAGGAACTTGTTCAGGTTCCATGGGTGGTAAGAGGCAGGGTGGAGGTTTGGACTCAGGTGTGCATGACGGTTCAGCCGATGCTTGTTCCCACACTGTATGCTGACCCTCTCAGAGCAGGGATGAGAACTAGTTTTTGTCCTCTCCTGGGACTGTTACATATTTGTTGATTTCATGAGTGATTTTGACAAATTACCTGGCATTTGGCTTGGGAAGTGTTATATTTTAAAGTGGTGGAAGGTGGCGTTAAAGAAAAAGGAGTGTGTTTTGTATTTGGCATTGCGGTTAATAGATTGCATGTCATTTTAACAATCATAGGTTCAGTGATTGGGTAAAATGATAGCAAGAAATGACTGACTTGACCAAAGGGACTTAAATTGTTTCCTATCACTTTAACAATATGGGTGAATTAAAGAAATTTTGAGGGCAGCTTGTTTATTTTAAATGCCAGTAGCCAATAAAAGAATTGATCTTTTGCTTTCTTGATTTCTTCGTAACGGAGTTAAGCTGCTCATCCTGAGGGCAGAGAAAGTTCACCTGTTTGGTCTGGAGTCACTGTTTCTGGGGAAGGGATAGTTTTGAGTGCAGATTAGTATAATGTCCCTGGAATTGAGGTTCATTTCAGGGGAACCCAAACCAGATCAGAATAAAAATCCATAACACCGTCAACAATAACAATAATCCATAACACTAGATGGGCCACAAGGCACTCTGCTGGCCACGTGATTGAGGAAGCACAAGGAGGCAGTAGGTAGGTGTGGGTTGTGTTCCCACTAGCCGAAGAGACCTTCAGAGTAAATGCCAGAAGCCTGTGGCATTCACAAACAGGGAGGAGAGGGTAGCAACAGAACCAAGACTACAAAGGCCTCCAGTAGAAATGAAGTCTTCCTTGCTCACTCTTTGAACCCCCACTGCCCAGCAGTTCGCGTGGTCCATGTTGCTCAAACATACTTGTTGGATGAATGGCTGTTAGAAGCTGCCATGGGACGATGCTTTTGCCCACATACAAATTATGGTACATAGCATGTTATGGGAAACCCGGAGACCCGTTCCTTGTGAATGAATGTGAGGGTCTCTTAGGATTATTCTGAGTTAGGTCGGAGGGAAGTGGGGGCTGAAGGGTAGTGTTTTCCACAGTGGTAGCTAAACTGGTGATTGGTGGTATTTTTCTTCTGATTCCATTATTCCCCGAGGCAGGTTCAGCTTGAGGAAATGCAAGGAACATGCTTATGTATTTATGCTGAGATTTACACCATGGAAGATAGCTCCTGGGGTAGTAAGACGAGTACTCTTGGAAACTGTTTTGTCATTTCCAGGGATTGTTTAGTAAATTATTATTATTATTACTTTTTCACACTTTATGTGGGCCCCAATATGGCCAGAAAGAATTACTATAATTTCCCAAACATCCCTTATATAGCCCTAGAGACAGACATAGTCCCAGGAGAAGCAATTTCCAAATTTAGTTTACAAATACAATTAAATAATCTATGTTGCAAAGGGTTTGGAGATATTTTAAATTGATTTAATTTAAAAATTGATTTAATTCGGCCCTGGTGTTAGCACCCATTTAACTTACATGGATAGCCTGGGATAATACTTCTAAGACTGCTGACTTGGAATTCCATTTAGGGCTTGTAATCCTTTTTAAAAACCTCATTTCCTTAAAAGGAACAAGAAGCCCTGTTTTTGTCCTACACAGAGGAATTTGCGCAGGAACCAGAGAGGTAGCAAGGTTAGTTATTTGAAGCAGATTCCTGCTGTGTGCAGCATCTCTGGTGAAATTGCATTTGAGGCTCCAAAGACAGTGCACTCCAAATGGGTAGGAGAGCTCCTGTTGATCTTAGAGAACAAATGAAATCAAGCACATACCATACATCTTCCGCATCTCAGAATTCCTAGAAATGCTGCTGCTGCTTTTCTTGTTGAGATGTGATGTGAAAATTCATGGTGAAAGGCATATGTTCTTAATTAGCACCTAGAAATATTGCTGATAACCTACACGTTTATATATTTGGTAGTAAGTCCCTAAATGAACTTGAGAAGCAAAGACATATTTTGAGAAAAAAGCAGGGGAAGGACCTAAGGAAATGGAAATCTGTTATACTGGGGAATGGCCCCCATTCTCAGTTGATAAATAAGGTTCTTGTTTCCAAGGCAGTGACGTTCATTCCGAGGAAAGAAGCAAAGAGAATGAACTTCCAACCGGAGGTTGGCATAGCTTACAAGGTGGAAGGCAGCGGCTGGATCTTGGCACATGGTCATGTGCTGTTGGATTTTCAGAGACTGTCACCATGTTGCACCCAGTAGTTTAGGTTGTTTATTTATTTATATTTGACATTGTTGATTAAGTCAATATGGGTGTCCAATGTCTCTCACCAGATGGTCACAGGATTGCTCCCCGTGTGGTTTTGGTTCAGTAGGGTCATCCATTTATCTGTTGTTTAGAAAGGAAACATAATCAAGCTTGTCAAAGGGCTAGCACTCCTCCAGTCCAAAGAAGCAGCCTAGTTATGAGGGAACAAGGTCAAGGTTATGAGGACAAAGCCAGATCTCAGAATAGTGCTGGGTTACATATGGCAAGAGGCAGAGTGGGAATAAGATCAAAAATGGAAAAATCAAGGTCAGAGTTGGAACTGGGGAGGGCAGGAGAGAGGCTCCCCGGGCAGGAGGCCAGGGGAGCCACAGGGATGCCTTTCTTCCCGAGGAGAAGCCACTGTGCCTTCGATGAGAGAACAATAATGCTTTGAGTTTACTTAGAACTTTTATACTGAAGAACTTTGGGTTTTTGAAATATTGACTAGAGAACTAAATATTAAAATATTTTATTCTTAAGAATTTTTTATGCAATAAACATTCCTTTTGAATCTAAAATATAAACCCTATAAAAACAAGGGCTGCATTTCATTCACTGCTGAATTCTCAATGTACAGGACAGTATCCAATAAATATTTATACAGTGAATGAAAATCTCACGGACAATGGAATTAAGCTAGATTCTATAGAGGCACACATAACTCCAGGGGACTTAGAACATTCATAAATAACTATACACAAAGCAGAAAATGATAGTAGAGGAGACCATACTCAGTGAGTTTATAGTGAAGATGGAGTCTTCCTCATGGATGGGGAGTGGCAGTTGGTAAGGGAAGACTCCACATGGTCAGTTATATTCTCCTTAGACTTTGTAGGATAGGGTGGGGTTTAGAAATAGTAGAGATGTAGAAAAAGGTTTTCAGGCCAAAGAAAACATGAATGAGAGTATGCCAGGAAGTGTAGGAGATCCTGAGTAGTTTATTTCAGCTACAGTGAAAGCAACTCAATGGAGGATCATGGGAAATCACATGGGGAATGAGAGTCAGTTTAAATTGGTTGACTTTATTGCAGAAAGAAGTTTGAATACCACAAAAATGAATACCAAGGGCTTTATTCTGTAGGATGGAGAGATATGGAGAGTTGTTTTTTTTTTTTTTTTTAAAGAAACATGGTCAGGGTCGTACTTTTGGAAAAAGAATTTGGTAGCTGGATAGGCAATGCATTCAAAGAGAGTGAGGTTAGATTCCACTAGGGAGGTCTTTATGGGACCCAGGCAGAAGGTCATGAGCATTTGAACCAGGGCAGTGATAATGAGGGTGAAGGTGGAGGTGACAGATATCACAGAGGAGTGACCATAGGTGCTGAGGTAATATCCAAGTGTAATTGCTTGACATAGAGTTGGAGATGTGGAAGTAACACTTGGGAGAGAAATCCAAAATAGATTTGGAAGTCATTCGTATAGAGCTGTTAGTTGAAGCTATAACAGTGAATCAGGCACCAAGTGAGTGAAAGTAGAATGAGCAGGGAATTTTGCCAAAGGTCCTCTAGGAACACCTGCATTTATGGAGACAATTAAAGAAGAAGAACTAGAGCAAAAATGCAGAGGAGAGATTGTCAGAATCATGAGAGAATGATGAATATGCATTATGGAAACCATAGGGACAGGGTTTCAAGACATGAGTGTCCAAGGGTTTCTAATGTAAGAAGGTGAAGGATGCAAAATGAGAAAAAAAGCGCTCTCAACAGAAAGTTTATTAGAGACACAGAGGAAAGTTGAGTGATAAAATTGATCCAGTGATTCAATCCACTCACTCTAGAAGTTTTGAGATTAAGAAGAAAGAGATATAGTAGTGCTTTGATAGAATGGTAAAGGTATTGGGAAAAGCTTATGGATAGAATAGGTTTGTGTTGCTCTATTAGAAAAATGGAAAGATGGAACGGTGAAACAAAGAGGGAGATAGGGAAAGGTTGTTGGTGGTGGCGCAGGGAGAGAGAGAGAGAGAGAGAGAGAGATTTGATAGCATAAATTACCAAAAAGGAGAAAAAGGAGCAAGGCCCTTAAATTGAGATCCTGTCTACAAATTGAAAATATTCTTAAATATTTTTAACAATGTAGAATAAAAGTTGGAGATTAGAGGATCTTTTCTACATCAATTTTTAATGTACTTTTGAGTGTATGCCTGAGCTGGGGGGAGGGGAGAGATGGAAAAATGGATGAAACATTTGGGAAAAATCCTGGCGTCATTAGCCATTTTTTCCCCTCTCTGATTCTTTCCAGTAGGGCCTGGGAAAGGGGCTTAGTAAATAAAGAGATGTCAGGTTGTCAGTTGAGTATGGAATATTCACCTGAACTCTGCTTTTGTCAAAGCCCAAATTATATTTTTGCAGAAGAACTTTTCCCTATTATTTTCTTATCATTTGCTGGCTGGAGTTATCCTCTAAGTGCACCTGGTCTGCCAGTTTGCAAACACAGACCTAGACTTTTGGTTCCAAAATATAATAACTTACTGTTGAAGCTGTCACCATGACCTGTTCATTCATGGGAATGGCCCAGATTAGAATGTCCCCATCGTACACTTTGTACCTTTTAAGGACTATTTCTGCTGATTTCTGGGCATGGTTTTGGGCTGCTTTTGAAAATGGAAGCCAATGCCAAAATTACACGCATATTCATAAACTATAAACAAACACACAATTATACATACACAATCTGACACACCCCCTAGAATAATAAAACTAAAAAACCAAAGGCACCACACAAAATACTTTTTCGCTTTGCTGGCGGAGGTTGTGGAAGGCTTTTTGTTACACTGGGCTCAATTTTCAGAGTTTATTACAAGTCCACAATTAAAGATAGTGCACACAAAAGAATTATTCTCAGATGTAGGATTGCAGTTCTGTTTGCAACTCAAATATGCACTAGCTGGAATGCCATTTGAGGTTCACAATATAGTACTTATAATTGTATATAGCCCTGGTCATGTTTTCAACATATTCTTGGAAAAGTTCTTTTATTTGCTTTTTAGCATACGTGGGCCTTTGCAATTTGTTCTCTTATTTGGGCTGTATAAACAGCATCAAGAAGCTTGTTCCTTTCATTCAAACAAACAATGGCTTTGTAACTAAGAAGAAAATTAGTAACAGGTGAAAGTTTATTTTTAATGATGTTGAGATCAAATTGCTGTTTAACTTACAGAAAAAAAACTCCCCCCATGTCTCTTTTAATGTTTCAAAATTATTTATAAGTTAAACTCACACAACCTCCAAACATGCTCAGAGCAAAAAAAAGGGCCTCTTTAGTCTGTATTACTAACAGAATAGGAAGGATATTGCTTTGTTCTGATTTTTCTTTGCAAATTTATTTTTCAAACATCTTGCGTTATAAAAATTTACATAGAGCTGTCTTGGAGATTTTAGTTTTGTATTTGTATGTAAATCAAAGTTTAGTTGCTTAGCATTATATTTCTCTTAAACATTCATACTAAGATTGCTTTTATTAAGTGTGTTTCATATTTCATTGTATCAACATGATCGTGTCTTTTGGGGACCTTTCTTTGTCCTTATCCTATTTCATTAACATAATACAGAGAGCTTATAACCACCAATCTAATAAGAATATTTACTGAAGATAAAATCCTCCATACCCCTTTTTCTTTCTTTAAAAAGTTAAAATGTCTAGCACCTATAAATTACATAAACAATATAAATCAAGATCTAATTTTAATCAATATGTCCCTACTTCTAGCATAAATTTCTATTGAAATAAGTCAAATATTGGATTCTTTCATTAATGATGGTTTTATAAGGTATTTGGGAGAGAAGGAAGATAGATATCAGCTCAAACAAAGAATGTTGTAAAGTCAAGAGCTCTTCAGAGATGAACATAATGGTTTGTAAGGTGGAGGGTCCCCATAAGTGGGTTGATGGTCTGTGGGGAGAAGGCTTCCCTCATAGGGGAGAGACCAGGAAACATCGCCAACATCTGGTTGGACTTGTTAAGTGTGACGCTAAGACTTGGTCAGTTTATAAGAACTGCAGATTTGAGACTAATTCCACAATGGATCCAATGGAAACAATGCAGATTTCCAAGATTGAGATGTGACATGGGTGGATGAGTTTAAGGAAGTTGGTTTTGGATAGCCTTGAAAATGACTGGTGACAAGTTAAATTTTATTTTCTTTTTCTCCAATGTTAGGGGTATTCTGTCCCTTTTTTAAAGCTTTTTCTTGTAGCACTGTGCTGTACATGCAAGTGTCTCCAAACTAAGTACTTGTAAAGGTCCCATCTTTTCCCAAGTTAAAAATGGTTGATGAAAGTGTAAACTTCTGTGGGATGAGAGCACGTCTTCTGTATCCAGCTCTGGGCATAGAGTGGGATGGCCTGTAAATAACTGTGAATGGGAGATGCTGTAAATGCTGTACAGATTTAGTTTAATTCCCCTTAATACACAAGTTATGTGTAGTAATTATGCTAGCATAAGACCTAGTCCTACAGTCGAGGGTTTTGCATCTAGAGAAATAGAAAGCCGGTAGAAGACATAGATATTTTTGCTTCTCTTCTACTTTCTCGTTCACATTCCCTTTCCTCCTTTTTCCTACTGGTAAACTGAATGAGTGAATCCAGACTAGAGAGCCAAGGATGATTTGGGAGTAGTTTAGCTTGCCAACAAGTTCTGATAATGGAGGCTTCAGTGGTGTAGAGGTGAACCTTGCCCTGGCTGGAGTGGCTAAGATGGTTGGGTGTTGTCTATGCACTGAAAGGTTGCCCATTTGATACCCCGTAACCAATCAATGTTCTGCTCTCAAATCAATGTTTCTCTGCCCCCTCACCCCCGCCTTCCTCAATAAAAATATTTTTTAAAAAACATAGGAAAACCTGCAACATTCCTGTAGGCCAGGGAATGGTTCCCATTCATCCATCTGTGGCTAGTGCACGCCTCATGGAAGGCACCCATCCGTGTTGGCTTAACCAATGAGTGGGCAGGACAAATTTGTGTTGCTCTGCCCCCTACTTTTCTAGAGCCTTTCCCCCTTCTTTGCCATACCCCTTATTATCATGCTACCATAGGTCCCCAAAATGCCCTCCCTCTGTCTACTCCAGGTCAAAACTACCATTTTCTGGGGAGGTTGTTTAGATTGCTCTGCCCTGGAGTGAATGAGTCTCAGACTTCTAGGAGGTATTTGTGTTTTAAAGACAAGCACATTGATCAGGTGACTATGGAGCTAGCATGAGATGTCAGTAATGAGCACAAAGTTCTGAGTCAGATGCTCCCTGCCTCCCCTTCTTCTTCCATATCTGCTGGCCTCACCTTTTCCCAGGACTGAAATGTATGGCATCAGCTTTACAGAAACAGTTCATTCACTGCTATTTTTCCTACTTTTTGTGGACACCGAACCCCCAGAAGCTCAGGAGAGGAAAGAGTTGTTGCTTAGTGAGAGAGTGTATGTGGCCGGAACATATCACACGTATTGGAAACGTGGGTTTCCAAATGTAGGGGTCTCCTTCAATTCTCTTGCAGCACAGTTCTGAGCACATTATTAGTGCGGCTTCCGTTACCAATTGCTGCATAAACCCACCCAAACTTAGAGGTGCGAAACAACAAGCACTTCGCTGCGCTCATGTTTCTGTGGGTCAAGGGTCACATAGAACATAGCCCTAAAATATCTGGGGGCCTCAGCTGGGAAGCCTCAAATGACTGGGGGTGACTCGCAGGACTGGGGCTGGAATCACCTGGAGACTTCTTCAGTCACATGCCTGGCATCTGGGCTGATCACTCTGTGGCTGGGCTTAGTTGGGATTGGTTAACAGAACACTACCTGTCACCTCTCCATGTAGCTAGGGCTCCTGGTAATAGCAGTCGGGTTTCGAGAGGAAGTGTTCCCAGAGGAATGTCAGGAGAGTAAATGTTCCCAGAGAATGGGGAGCTTGCGGGCTTTCCTTCCCTAAGCTGGGTCGTCACGAAGCATCATTGTGCAGCCAAGATCACACTGGGGAAGAGAATGAGACAGGAGTGAATGGTGGACTCGTGTTTAGAAAATACAGTCAGCCACAGCACTCAATAATGTTCCCCTGACTAGGATAACCTATGCTTAACACATGCACTCCAATCCTCTCAAGCACCCTGAAGGGTAAACATTACCCTTATTTCTGAGCTAAAGAAACTGAGGCCCAAGGAAGCTTAGAGACTTGCCTCAGGCCACACGGTGATAAAGCCAGGATTGTACCCTGGGTCTGTTTTATTCCAAAGCCCACACTCCTTGTATTATATAACATTTTTTATATTAGATTATATGGGGAAAGGGTAAAATTATGTTTAATGGAACTAGTTTTAACTAGCTAGGGTAATTAGCAAATTATAAGGGATTATTTAAACTGAAATAAATACATGTTCACATTAGAGAAATGAGAAAGTTTCACACAATACAAGTCATTTTTCTTTCTTACTGATTTTTTTTTATTGTTGTTGCTCTACATTGAAATAGGTTGAATCTATGATATAAACATGAATGTATACTTTAAACATTCAGGTTATGTACTATTTAGGCAGCCATAGGGTAGCAAAATTCTTTGGGAGAAGAAGAACAGTATTTCCAAATTTTTAGTCACTGAGCACCAGACTATTTGAAAATGCTAACAATGTGTGGCAGACACATAGTGAGAGGAAACAATCTAGATTTTTTTTAACCACATTCCTTGCTTCAATTTTTTCCAGTGCATCTCTCTACAGACTCTCTGACATTAATTAAAAACAACTTGTTGAAGCATTTGTGATGTATTAGATCAAGTTGTAAGATATTTATTTTCAAAGGAAAAGCATCAATGACAAATGTTCTGTTTGCATCTGTAAGTGTATGTTCATGGCTGTGACCTGGTGTAGCGAAAATGATAGAAGATAAAATTTTATGAAATGTATACAAATCCTAAATTTCTGGGTCTTGCGTCTTTGTGTCTGTGAGTCGGTGTACGTGGGAGGGGAAAGGGTGGTGAAAGGGTAGAGCTGCTGGGAGAAATGTGCTGCTGTTTCCGTGAGGGAAAATATTGCTGTAAAACTAGGTCTGATTTATGTAACTTGCATATATTTACTTTAGAGAACAAAGAGTAAATTATCAGGCCTCTGAATGACTGGTAAATTCCATGGATACAGATTCCTCATAGTAGTGTGCTGTTATGCTTTTTAGATAAATGTGTTAATAATTTATAACTCCCAGGCAGCTGGAATAGAGATTCTGAGGTGTTTTCAGGGAACCTCAACTCTGATATGTCATTCTTGCTAATTGAGCATTTTTGTCATTATTCAGTTTTATTTTTAGTTTCCTCTCTAGAGTTCCCATAGAACGTTGCTGCAAGTAATGGACTGATGGGCTTTCTCCCTTGGACACTATGTTGGTTTCCTAGGGTTGCTGTAACAAAGTACAACAAACCAGGAAACATCAACAACAGAAAATTCATTGTCTCACAGTTCTGGGGAATGGAAGTCTGAGAGCGAGGTGTTTGCAGGGTTGGTTCCTTATGAGGCAGTGAGAGGAGTAGCTGTTCCAGGTCTCTCTCCTTGGCTGCAGATGGCTGTCTTCTCCCTGTATCTTCCCATCATCTCCCTCTATGCTTGTCTATTTCTAATTTCCCTTTTTTTACAAGAAAGCCAGTTGTATTGGACTAGAGGCCCAGTGTGTGAAAATTCATGCACTCGACAGGAGGTCCCTCAGCCTGGCCTGCCCCCTCTCACAGTCTGGAAGCCCTCAGGGGTGGGAGGTGACCCGGTATTCAGGGGAAGGTGACACCCTATCACACCTCTGCTGCTGCCACTGCCAGCAGCAGCAAGCCTCGGCCAGCCCAGTTACCTGAGCCTTGGGTGGCCCTGGGCAGCTGGGCAACTGCCATCCGAGGCTTACCTGCTCCTCGGGCTGGCCCTGGGTGGCTGAGAAGCTGACATTCAAGGCTTGCCTGTGCTTTAGGCCAGCCTTAGGTGACTGGGGGACTGAAGGGACTGGGGGACTCTGGAGGCAGGCATGTGGAGTGGGGGCGGGCCTGGCCTTGCTGCACGCCTGACACCCCAGTGGGCACTGCCATCTTGTGGCTGTGGGCACCTCCATCTTTGAGGGTAGGGCAGTCAATTAGCATATTCCCCCCTTATTGGCTGTGGGCACCACCATCTTTGAGGGTGGGGCAGTCAATTAGCATATTCCCCCTTATTGGCTGTGGGCACCACTATCTTTGAGGGCGAGGCAGCAATTAGCATATCCCCTCCTTATTGGCTGTGGGCGCCACCATCTCTGCAGTGGCGTTAAGGTCAATTAGCATATTCCTTCTTTATTAGACAGGATTAGAGCTCATTCTAATGACCTGTAACCCCTGTAAAGCCATATCTACAAATAAGGTCACATTCTAAGGTACTGGGGGTTAGGACTTCAACATAAGAAATTTAGTTGGGGCGGCACAATTCCAGCCATAACTGACTCTATCTTAAGCTTTAATTTGGAAAAGGGCACAGAGTCCTCTAGGTGCTTGGGAATCTGGCTACTCAAAATCATTCAAAGAAAGAAGAACACTAAAGTTCCTAGTGCAAGGGCGACTCTATGATTTCTGATTTAAATGAGGACACTTGAGAGCAAAAGGGGGCCACTAACCAGATGACATGCTGGGCCACGATGCATCCTGGGACTGTCACCTACTGTAAACAGACTCAGAATTCCCAATGTAGAATGGATGCATTCCCACAAATGGTGCTGCCACCTCCCAATGCATGACAGTCACTGTGCTGTGTGTGACATACTGCTAACCCCTTTCTGTATGTTGTCTCATAATCTCTATAATGTTCTTCCAAGCAAGTGTTATTTCCATTTTACAGATGAGGAAAATGAGACTTGGAGAGTTAGTAGTTCAATGAAAGTCACACAGCTACTAAAAAGAAGAGCCTGGATCCTTACTCAAGTTATTCAATGTCCAAGCCTGTTTCCTCTCTCTCTCTCTCTCTCTCTCTCTCTCTATCTCTATCTCTATCTCTATCTCTATCTCTATCTCTATCTCTATCTCTATCTCTATCTCTATCTCTCTTTCCCTCCCTTCCTCCCTTCCCCCATCTCTCTTTCACATTGCACACAGACCACCTAGAATGTAACTAACGTGGAGGGATTTTTTTGAGTCTGAATTCACATCTTCCATAAAGGACTAGCCTAGTAGACAAGTACTGTGAAAGGGTTGTTGGTCTTGTGTTGGTTCTACAACTACACATACACAAAGCAGTCCTCCCGATAAAAGCATGCAGTCATAATACATTTTATTAAGTTGATTAACATAGAGAGTTCTTTTAAAAAACTGGATGGACCGTGCACGCATGTCTGGCTAACTAATACAGGTTTGGTGAGCTTATACCTTCAACATGCAACCTGAAGCCTTTGCCACTGGTTACATAGTTGGGGTCTTGCCTCTCTTTATCACCTTAAAGCTCTTTATAAGTCTAAATCCTTGTACATGGTTGCATATGTAGCACTTAGGAAGGTTAATAATTATGGTCTTTGACACAAGAAAAAGGATTAAGTGATTCAATTCACATTTAATCATTTTTATTTCATTCTGATGCAGAAATCCATTTCCTTCAGAATGAAATAAATGATTCAATCTTCCTCCAGGGAAGAATTAAGGTAAATGCAGTTGCCACATAAAATCCAAATGGCTCAATGTAATATTACATATTTCTAAAAGTAGGCAGTTGGATATGGAAATGAAATTTAATAATAATACTGCAAGCATGCCTGGGGATTTTATTATAAGCTTATTGCGATCATAAATATGGAATTTACATGCAATATATATATATTTCAATATAATGTTTTGTTAAATTAGTTCAGCATTTAGTCATTAACTAGTTGGTGGTATGTTACCTATATTCCCTTTACATTATATATTCGTCTTCTGAGGCCCACAAAATGAATTAAAAATCAATTCTTTACCTTCATAATATATTCTAAAGCAGAGTTTATATATATTCTCAGTGTTTTAACTACTTAGGAGGTTTTTTGCTCAAACACCTGTGAAAAATTAAATCTGTTCTGTAATCTGCGTGCTTATGTATATATGTGTATGTATGTGTGCAAAATTGAGGGTTTGACACGAAAGTTAAGCCGTAAATGATTTAGTGGTCCACCTCACGATCTATAGAATACAATGACTTCCTTCTCTGAATCCACAGATGAAACTCCTAGGGCAGTCTACCATATCCATTCACCAGGGAAGCCCACAGGTTGAAGGTCCGGAGCTCAGCAGGCTGTCACTG
>PVJC01023878.1:0-26009 GCA_004026665.1 Murina feae | reverse complement strand
AACGTCCCAGCAAGGCTGGCTGGACGCAGGTTTCTGGAGTTTTTTCTCCTATAATTGATACTGTTCCTTGAAGGCCTGGGGTTATCTTCTATAATTGATACACTGTTCCTTTAAGGCGGCCTTCTAACTAACTGAAGCCTCCTCTGCCTCACCTTGCAGCGTCTATAATGAAACAATTGTTACTTTTACTGGTTAGGCCGGAGCTGCTCTTTCCTTCAGCTCCGGAGGATTCTATGATTGTTACATTGTTTCAAATGTTTCAAATCTGTGTTTTGCTAGAGGCAGTTTAATCGGAGCTGAGCTGAGCTGAGCGGGCGCAGCTTCACTTTCGCTGTTTACTCAGGTCCGTGAGTGGCGGCCGCCATGTTGGCTGGGCTAATTTGCATACAGTCGCTCTGATTGGCTGGTGGGCGTGGCTTACCCGTCTCGGAGAAACGGTTAATTTTAATATTTCGCTTTTATAGAGTAGACAAGAGTGTAAGGAAAAGCAATGTGGTTGGATGGACTTCATTCCTCTTTGAAATCTTGCTTCAACCTTTGACATAGAGCCATTCAGAGGTCTGGTTCTAGCTGAGTTCATGTTCATGGCTGTCAGAGCTAATCCAAAAAGGAGTGATGGATGCCACTTAATTTTCAACTGTGCCAGGCACACAGCGCCACAGTGTGAACACCTAGCACCAGCCAGGCCCCATGGAGGGTGGTTGTTTTCAACTTTTTACAAGGTGAGGAATGCACGGAGGCAGGAGAGCCTGAGTGCGATGCCAGGTTGGAGTTGGTTAGCGTGAACAGAGTGGAGAAGCAACGTGGTGCGGACGCCCATCTGTTGGCAGGGCCTCCTGTCCTCAGAGCAGCCTCGAGACCCTCAGCCAGCCTACTTCCCACCCTTGCTGCTAGGGTCCAGGCACACGAGGTGGAACCACTGTGAGAGGCAGTGTCCTCAGTGAGGTCAGCCCTGGGCAGCCTTTGCCTTCTCCCTAGGATTGCAGTCTGTGCCCTGGTTGACCCTTTTCCATGATACTCGCCACTGTTCTCCGCTGGCGCAGGCAGCAGCACAGCACTGCCCCACCAGTCAGGCACTTGGTGCTCCTTCCTCCTCCCAGCTCCCTGCTTTGCTCAGGGAGTAAAAGACACACTTGCTCATTTCATCTTCTGCTCACCAGCTTTTTGTGGACAAAGACACAATTGTGAATGCTGTCGGGACATCACATGACATACACCTTCTCAAGATTGACAACCGAGAAGATGAGCTGGTGACCAGAGTCAACTCTTGGTGCACACACTTAGTGGACAAGGTGAGTGATTCCCCGCCTGGCAGGCAGCACCCATGCCTCTAGCATGGCCAGGGAGGAGCGGGAACTCTGTGATAAGAAATGAGGAAGTAAAACTACTGAATTCTCCACTGAAGACTGCAGTTTGCCCAGTCATGTGCTTCATCACTTTTCTAACTCTTACCTCAAATACAGGGTGTCCTAGATGTATACACAATAGCAGCTGATAGCTCAGTTGGTGTTTGTTTCCTTTTGGATTTACCATTGGAATGAGTACTGAGTCACTGTGTTCACATTTTGCGGGGACATCTGCATGTAGACGGATTAAGCAGAACCCAGGGAGCTGGGGGGTAAATGAGAGACATAACGATGCAAAATTCAAAGAACTACTTTTCTTTCCCCCAAACTGGACTCAGTAAGATATTAACCAAGTCTCTGACCCAAGGAAACTGAGCTTTGGTTTCACCCTCAGATTCACAAGGATGAGATCATGAGGAACCGCAAGCGAGTGAAGGAGATCAATCAGTACGTCGAGCACATGCAGAACGAACTGGACAACCTTGACAGCGGCGACATTCTAGATTAGGGGCGTCTGCCCAGAGGGTCCCTCGGAAAACAGAGCATTTGCCCCCACCAGGAGAGAGTGGGGATGCTCAGCCCACAGCCCCAATGCCACCTTCCACCACCCCCGCACACACTCCCAAATGTAGATGAAATAAAGGACTGGATTCTCCATTCCTCACAGAGGTATCAGATTTTCACTTTCGTGTGTGAGCAGCAGTAAGCCCGCCTCCTGAGCGCCATTCCCCAGGGCCTGCCATGGGCTGCGCTCTTGGCCGTGCACCATTCCCCTGCTGGGCCAGGCCAGGCGGGCTGTGGCTGCAGGGAAGGCGGCCAGTGTGGATGAGCTGCTCTCCTCTGGGTGCTGCAGGGATAAGCCAGAGCGCAGCAGCACAAGGCAGAGGCTGTGGCTGCATGACCGAGCTTGGCCGAGGGACGCAGAGACCCTCCAGAGGTGAAGAGCACAGGTGGGCGTCCACGTCACCACTGCAGCCTGAGCTTCGGTGTAGTGCGGGCATGACGGTGTCTTCTCTGAGCACAAGCCTGGGAGGAGTGGCGAAGCACCTGGCGTGTGACAGGGCCCAGGACTGGGAGTGATGCCCTTTGCCACTCAGAAAGCCGGCACCCCTGAAACCGGACTACAGCTTTCGTGCCCCGGACCCTGGCACACGGCACCCCCGCCTCCCAGGACTGTGCAGACAGCCATGTGCTCGTCAGGGGGCCTTGCCCAGGCTGCCAGGGCTCTTAGTCCAGAAATAACGGGCATTTCTACTATCAAGAGTACATTATTGCCTTTTTTCTGAAATAGTAGCAACAAGTAGAAATAATCAGCTTAGACCAAAAAGGACTCACTTTCCAAAAATCATCTGACTAAACACCCGGGGAAAAGCCTTGGGGCTGAGGGTCCAGGGCCCCACAAAGACAGAGAGAGTTCATGGAGCTGTTTGCTGACGGCGTGATGACAGGCGGCAGGTGCCAACCTGCTGGGGATCTAGGTGAGACTCAGGTATAACAAGGAGATGAGGGTATGGGGAGGCGCAAATGAAAACAGGGCTCACCATCTTTCCAAGGGGGAGAAACGTGTAATACAGTCAGGGTTGAGAAAGCTGTCGTACATCTTGTCCCCTCGCTGGCTGGCTGGGGCCCTTGGGGTGGACTCACGCTGACCTCCAGACCGTTGCACTATCTCAGGCCCTCAGGTCAACACTGTGTGGAGGCCAGGCCGGGTGTCCGCAGGCCTGGGAGCCAGGGCTCCGCAGCCTCTGTCCCCAGCGTGCCATGCACCCCGCCCACTTCACTCCTGCAGGAGCTTGTGCTTGACCGTGGTGCTCTCGGAGCAGAGGTGGATAAAGAGGGCGCCTGCAGCCGTGCGTGCCCGGAGCTCCCGCAACTCATAGTCATGGGCCCATTCCACATGGCCCCACTTCTGGATCTGAGAGAAGAACACGAGATGTTGAGTGAGCAGCTTAGTGCCCAGCTGCTGCAAGCTACATACTACCCCTACAGCTGGACTGAAGGCCACAGGCTCCCGTCCTGCCCAAACAGGCAACACACCTGGTGCGGAGGCCACACAGGTGGCCAGAGCAGGCGCCACCTTCCACAGAGTGTGGATGGTCGAGGAGAGTGCAGTCCAGGCCCAGAGCACCAGCAGGCACTCACTACCAGGCAGGCCAGGTACCGAAACCACACGCATCTTCCCTGAGGCCCACCTGTGTGCCATCCCACTCTCACAGGTCTTCCCACAGAGGCTGGCACAGGCCATCCTCTCCTGCGCTGCCTCACCAGCTGGGCTGCAAGTGGCCCCCACGCAAGTGGGATGAAAAACATCAACCAAGGCCACACTGTCACTTCATCTGTGACTCCTAGAGCTGGGCTGCAGACCTCCCTCCAGACTCTAAGCGACAGGAGAAACCCCAGACACAGTGTGGCTGTCCAAATGTCAGTAGAGCTGCACTCCACCCTGCTGACTCGTCCCTGGCCAGGGCCCAGGAAGCCCGGCCCAGCCGCCCACCTGCTCGGAGCAGAGTCAGCCCTGCCGCAGCAGCTCTTGGCACCTCTGGGCTCCTTGTCTCACCTGGACAAGTGTGATGAGCCACCTGAGAGCACGCTCTCCTTTCAGAGCACGCACAATCCAGGCCGCCCCCATTTTGTGGCAGCTCAAAACAGAAGTTTAGGAAACAACGGCCTGGCTTGGGTCCCACAGTCAAAAGCAGAGCCCAGACCAGAACCAAGTTTCCTGCCTCCCTGTCTCGGAGCCCGCCCAGCCTCACACCCCCAGAGGTCGCCTCTCTACCCCATAGCTGCTTCTAACACTCAGAGAATAACTAGCCTCTTTTGTAATACAGTTTTCCCAGGCATTTTTCATAGAAGGACTTGGGCAATACTGCCATTATAAAAGGGTTTCATCATGCTAGGAGCCAATTTGTAATAGCAACTATCCTTAGGAAGTTTGTTAAATAACAATAGCAAAGATTGCAAAGACCGTCATAATTCTCAGTTAAACAAATGCAAGCCCTGCTCTGGCCAGTGGTGGCCAGTGGTTAGAGCATCATTCTGTGCATGGCAGTGTATCAGGTTCAATCCCTGGTCAGGACATGTACAGAAGGCAACCAATTGATGTTCTCTGTCACATCGATAACACAACTCTCTCCTCCCATCTCCTCTAAAATCAGTACACATGTCCTCGGGTAAGGATTTAAAAATCAGTTCAGCCCTGTGACTCAGTTTGTTGAGCATCCTCCTGTGCACCGAGGGGTTGCTGGTTCAATTCCCAGTCAGGGCACATGTCCAAGTTGTGGGTTCAATCCTCAGTAGGGGGTGTAGAGGAGGCAGCCAATCGATGTTTCACTTTCTCATCAATGTTTCTCTCCCTCTCCCTTCCTTTCTGAAAATAAAAGAAGAATTTTAAAAAGGAAATGAGAAATAAATAATTTGTGAGGAGAAATCAAGATGGCGGCATAGGTAAATACCTGAATTGCTACCTCACACAACCATTTCAAAACCACAATGAAAAGAAAAAACAGACACCACCTAGACCCACAGGAAGGCTGGCTGAATGGAAATTCTACAACTAGAAAGAGAAAAGCACACTGAGACTCAGAGGAGGTGCGGAAGTAAAGTGCAGAGGTACGGAGGCGCGCGTGGAAAGGGTTCGCAGAAAGGGCTGGCAACTGAGGACACGGTTGTCTTTTTCAATCTGGAGGGAGTCACAAGCTCTCAACGGCTCTGAACTCCAGTTCCAGGCGAGTTTCTGGGGATCCAGACTCATACTGGGAGAAGCTGGACTGTCTGGCACTGGGAAGAACTCCAGAGCGGCTTCCTCTCAGGGATGCTGAGGGACACTGAGACCCAGTGCCTCCTAGGGGAGGGCTGAGAATCAGCCATAGCTGTTTGCTCTGCCCTGTTGATTCCCTGAGGCTGGGTAGCCTCAGGCAGAAGATAAATTAGCATCTCCATAGAGATACAAGAGCCAGTGTACCAAAGGATCAGAGCAGGACCATCCAGCTTACATACAACTCCTCAGATCCATAAGGGACACACTCAGGGGGAAGACTCAGTGAGCACCAAAGTCCCACTGAAGTAAGTCTTGCCCCATAAGGGTGTCTCCAACACACCGTAGACACAGCTGATTCTCACAGCCAAGTGGTCTGGATGTCAATTCCTCCCAGTGATACCAACAACAATCAAGACTTAGCTACAACAAGACTGTGCACAAAGCCTACAAAGGGGCGCACCAATAGTGTCCACCTCAGGTAATAGGGGAGGCTGAGCCACTCGGCCCTATAGGACACCTAGCACAGAAAGCCACTCTATCAACACAGGCAAGCAGCCAAAATGCAGAGACAAAGAAACAGGTCACAAATGACAGAAATGGAGGAAAGCAAATGACTAGATATAGAGTTCAAAACCATGGTTATAAGGTTTTTCAAGAATTTTCTAGAGACCACTGATAAATTTAGTGAAACCCTCGAGGATATGAAAAAGGACCAGCTAGAAATTAAGCATACACTGACTGAAATAAAGAATAACATACAGAGATCCAGCAGCAGACTAGAGGATCACAAGAATCAAATCAAAGATCTGAAATACAAACAAGCAAAAAACACCCAACTGGAAAAGCAAAAAGAAAAAAGAATCCAAAAATATGACAATAGTGTAAGGAGCCTCTGGGACAACTTCAAGTGTACCAACATTAGAATTATAGGGGTGCCAGAAGAAGAGAGAGAGAGAAGAAATAATGACAGAAAACTCCCTCTACCTGGTAAAAGAAATAGACTTACAAGTCCAGGAAGCATAGAGAACCCCAAACAAAAGGAATCCAAAGAGGAACACACCAAGACACATCATAATTAAAATGGCAAGGGCAAAAGACAAAGAGAGAGTCTTAAAAGCAGCAAGAGAAAAGCAGTTAGTTACGTACAAAGGAGCACCCATCCAACTATCAGCTGATTTCTCAACAGAAACTTTGCAGGCCAGAGGGAGTGGCAAGAAATATTCAAAGTGATAAATAGCAAGAACCTACAACCAAGATTACTTTACCCAGCAAAGCTATCATTCAGAATTGAAGGTCAAATAAAGAGCTTCACAGACAAAAAAAAAAAAGCTAAAGGAGTTCATCACCACCCAACCAGTATTATATGAAATGCTGAAAGGTATCTTTTGAGAAGAGGAAGAAGAAAAAGTAAAGATAAAAATTATGAACAACAAATACATATCTATCAACAAGTGAATCTAAAAATCAAGTAGATAAAAAATCTGATGAATAGAATAAACTGGTGACTAGAATAGAATCAGGGGCATAGAAAGGGAGTGGACTGACAATTTTCGGGGGGAAAAGGGTGTTGGTGGGGCAGGAAGAGACTGGACAAAAATCATACACCTATGGATGAGGACAGTGGGGTAGGGTAGGAACTGGGAGGAGGGGAGCTATGGGGGGAAAAAAGAGGAACAACTGTTAATAATCTGAACAATAAAGACTTAAAAAAATAAAAATTAATAATTTGTGAAACAAACAAAAAGCAAATGACAGAATAGACCTTAATTCTGTGTCACTACATCAGCACCATGCAGTTAGCAGCTCATGCTGCCCTCCCTGCCACCCAGACGCCCTGTATGGATGTCAGGGCACCGAGGCTGTCTCCAAGAGCAGCCACGTGGCTCCCAGCCATTTTAATAGCCCATTTTCAGGTGTGCCAGGCCCAAATGATCTTGATTTGCCACCTGCAGGGTGGGAGGTGAAGGCCTGGACCTAGAGTCACCTGTCTTCAGCATCTTCTGAGGGATTGACCTGTACCTCGGTTTCCTCCTGTGTAAATGGGCATAACAACAGCCTCCACCTGACCAGTTATTTAGAGGAGGTGGTGAGGCAATGAGGGAGAGCTGGGCACGACGATGAGAAGCAGAGGCAGTACTCACCATGAGTTTATTATTATCTGTTGCCTCCTGTACACCCCCTACTGAGGATTGAGCCCACAACTTGGACATGTGCCTGACTGGGAATCGAACCAGCAACCCCTTGGTGCACAGAAGGACGCTCAACAAACGGAGTCACAGGGCTGAATTGTTTTTTTAAATCCTTATTATTTTCTGTTATTTATACAAAAGTAATTAAATAGATGGGTTAGCTACCCCCGTACCTCCAGGAAGTCTGAATCTGGAAAGGTGAGGCGGGGACGTGAGGAGCTTGCCTCTGGGCCGCTGCAAACCTCACCTGGTACTCCTCCTCCAGGCGTGACAGCAGCACGGCCTGCTCCACTGTCAGGCGCAGGTCCATCAGGCCCAAGGTCAGCATCACAGACTTGAGTTGGGTCACGACAAACTCAATCCCTGCAGGGACACAAACCAAGTCAGGACCCAGGACACCTCCACCCTGAAGCAGAGCAATTGCTAGATCTTCTTTCTCCCTGTGAGTCCTGACACCCTAGAGGTGGGGCAGACCAGGCACAGGGCTTCTTAACCAGCTCTAGATCCATCCTCCTCCTTTTCCAAGAGGGGAGAGCCTCCTCTGCTCCTACCTGGAGTGGGCACATGACTGGAACCATTTCACCCTGCCCCCGTGACTGCTTCACGGATGGGTCGATGAGACTTACACTTCTGAAGAAGAGAAAGCCAACCTTCTCTCCTGGAAGGGTGCGAGCCTGCTGTGAGCATCAGACCCAACCCCTAGCGCGCTCCTATGACTCTCAGGCAATGGACACCCATGCCAAACCCTGCACACTCCCAGGCCCGGGAAATGCCTGCATACCTTGTAGGGCCCACATGTTGTAAGATGCCAGGTGGCTGACGAGCACCTCCCGAGTCCTGGCTGGGATGCTGGGCCCCATTATGCTGGTGGAAGAACCAATCTCCACGCCATACCTGAAAGGAAAGGCTTTGGTTGCTGTGCACTTCAGCTTTGCCCAGAAGCAAAGCCCTAAACTGCTAAGCAGGTGTGCACCCCTACAGGGCAAAGGTGAAGAAGTCAGTCTCAGGGATTCTGGGAGCAATTATCATGGTGGTCAGTGACCTCCTGACCTAATAATTTCTACCATAATCAAAGCCAGAGGATCAAGAAACAGCCCTGTCCCGGCAATGTGGCTCAGTGGTTGGCATGGACACATGAACCAGGAGGACACAGTCCGATTCCCAGTCAGGGCACATGCTGGGGTTGCGGGCTCAGTCCCCAGTAGGGAGTGAGCAGAAGGCAGCCAATTGATGATTCTCTTTTATCACTGATGTTTCCGTCTCTCTCTCCCTCTCCCTTCCTCTGTCTGAAATCAATAAAATAAAATACACTTTTTAAAAAAGCAATTACCCTGAATGGAGGCACAGGTAGGCAAGTTGTGCCAGCAGGGAATTCTCTCTGCTTAGGATCTCCATCAAAAGCATGGGCTACCTGCTTTCTAAACTTTTTAAGAAACAATGTTCACATTGAGGTCATAAATGACTTATTTCAAATACTGTTTTCCTTATAATTATATCTGTGTATGTCCCATATTATTCAATCACTTTATCAAATATTTATTAAGCCTCTACTATATATAAGGCATTGAGTTGGCTTCAAGAATGATACATTTTCAAAAACAATCATAACTACATAAAATACAGCAAAAACAGCCCTGACTGGCTTAGCTCAGTGGATAGAGCATCAGCCTACAGACTGAAGGGTTCCGGGTTCAATTCCAGTCAAGGGCACGTACCTTGGTTGTGGGCACATCTCCAGTAGGAAGTGTGCAGGAGGCAGCTGATCAATGTTTCTCTCTCATCAATGTTTCTAACTCTCTATCCCTCTCCCTTCCTCTCTGTAAAAAATCAATAAAATATATTTTTTTAAAAATACAGCAAAAACATAATGCAATTTAGTACCCATCAGAAACCATACATAGTATTTACAAAATTATTGACTATGGTTTATATCCCTATGACTATTTTGTAACTACCAATTTGTGCTTTTTAAAAAAATCCTCACCTGAGAATATTTTTCCATTGAATTTTAGAGGGAAAGGGAAGGAGGAAGAGTGGGGGAGTGAGAGAGAAACATGGATGTGAGAGAGACACATCGATTGGTTGCCTCCCACACAAGCCCCAACTGGGGCTGGGGATTGAACCTGCAACCCTTGACCAGGAATCAAACTCACAACCCTTCAGTGCATGGGCCAATATTCTAACCACTGAACCACACCAGCCAGGAAATTTTTTGTGCTTCTTAGTCCCTTAACCTTTTTCACTCAGCCTCCCAGCCCCTACCCCTCTGACAACTATCAAAATTTTTTTCTACGAGTCTGTTTATTTTGTTGTTTACATTCCACATATAAGTGAAATCATATAGTACTAGGGGCCTGGTGCACAAAAATTTGTGCACTCGGGAGGTCCATCAGCCTGACCTGTGCCCTCTCGCAGTCTGGGACCCCGCTGGGGATGTCCACCTGCTGGTGTGCCTGGTCAGCCTGGGTGAGGGGCTAATGGCTGTTTGCAGGCTGGCCAAGCCCCCCAGTGGCGTCCATCACCCCACTGGGGTTTGGCCAGCCTGAGTGATGGGCTGAGGGGTGCTTTCAGGCTTCCCACAGTCCCTTCAGGTTTTGGGTCCCTACTGGGGTACCTGGCCAGCCTGGGTGAGGGGCTGATGGCTGTTTGCAGGCTGGCCAAGCCCCCCAGTAACGTCCCTCACCCCATTGGGGTGTGGCCAGCATGGGTGATGGGCTGATGGCTGTTTGCAGGCTGGCCAAGCCCCCCAGTGGTGTCCCTCACCCCACTGGGGTGTGGCCAGCATGGGTGACGGGCTGAGGGGTGCTTTCAGGCTGCCCACAGCTCCCATTGACCCAATGTCCCAGCAAGGCTGGCTGGACGCAGGTTCCTGGGGTTTATCTTCTATAATTGATACACTGTTCCTTTAAGCTGGGGCCTAGGCAGTTAATGAAACCTCCTCTGCTTCAGCTCTGGCTTCTAGGCCTGCTGTTTGCTTCAGCTCCTTGGATTGAAACAATGTTGCAAATACGTTCCTGGGAGCAGAGAGAAGCCCAGACAGTTTCACTCCTGCTGCAACAGACGCTGCCTGTTTACTCAGCTCCCTGAGTGCTGGCCTCCATGTTGGCTGGGTTAATTTGCATGGTCGCTCTGATTGGCTGGTGGGCATAGCTTAGGCGTCCCAAAGAAACAGTTAATTTTAATATTACGCTTTTATTAGTTAGGATGTATCTTTCTCTGAGCACATATCCTGTAAGTCCATTCATGTTGTCATAAATGGTAAGATTTCATTCCTTTTTATGGCTAATATTTCACTGTATATATGTACATTTTCTTTATCCATTTGTCTACTGATGGCAACTTAGGTTGGTTCCATATCTTAGCTATTGTAAATACTGCAATGTACATACAGATGCATAAGTCTTTGGGTTTCTTCAGATAAATACCCAGAAGTGGAACTGCTGGGTCTTTCTTTGTCTCTTGTTGTAGCCTTTGTTTTAAAGTCTATTTTGTCTGGTATAAGTGTTGCTATTCTAGCTTTTGTTTCCATTTTCATTAATAACTTTTCCATCCCTTTATTGCAGTCTGTATGTATCTTTCTATCTGAAGAGAGTCTCTTGTAGATAGCATATATATGAGTTTGCTTTCATATCCATTCAGGCACTCTGTGTCTTTGGATTATTTAATCCATTTGCATTTAAAGTAATTGTTGATAGATATGTATTTATTGCCATTTTATTATGCATATTCTTGACTTTTTTTTCTTCTTAAAGAAGATCCTTTAACATTACTTGTAATTTTGGTTTGGTGGTGATGAACTCATTTAGCTTTTTTCTTATCTGGGAAGCTCTTTACCTGAATTTCAATTCTAAATGAGAGCTTTCCTGGGTAATTTTGGTTGTTGTTACTTGCTTTTCATCACTTTGAATATTTCATGTCAATCCCTTCAGGCCTGCAAAGCTTTTGTTGAGAAGTCAACTGAAAGTCTTATGGGAACTCCTTTGTAAGTAATTGTTTTTCTCTTGCTCCTTTTTAGATTCTTTGTCTTTAAACGCTGGCATTTTAATTATTGTGTCTTGGTGTGGGTCTCCTTGGGTTCATCTTGTTTGGGACTCTGCTCCCTGAACTTGTGTATCTTTTTCTTTCACCAAATTAGGGAAATTTTGTCATTATTTTTTTCTTTTTTTTAATATTCTTTATTGTCTAGATTGTTACAGATGTTCCTTTTTTTTTTAAACCCCCATGACTCCCCTCCACCTGGTTCCCCCCCTCGCCCCGTGTCCTTACTCCCCACACACACACTGTCTTCATCCACAGATGTAAGATTTTTGTCCAGTCTCTTCCCATACTCCTCATGTCCCCCTGAGAAATATCAGTCCTTTCCCTTTCTATGCCCTTACTTCTATTCTATTCATCAGTTTATTCTGTTCATCAGATATTTCTATTGACTTGTTATATTCACTTGTTGATAGATATGTATTTGTTGTCACTTTGTTGTGCATACTTTTTATATTTACCTTTTTCTTCTTCCTCTTCTTCTTAAAGAATGCCCTTCAGCATTTCAAATAATCCTGGTTTGGTAGTGATGTACTCCTTTAGCTTTTTCTTGTCTGTGAAGCTCTTTATCTGACCATCAATTTTACATGATAGCCTTACTGGGTAGAGTAATCTTGGTTGTAGGTTCCTGCTACTCATCACTTTGAATATTTCTTGCCAGTCCCTTCTGGCCTGCATGGTTTCTGTTGAGAAATCAGCTGACAGTCGTATGGGTACTCCCTTGTAGGTAACGGCTTTTCTCTTGCTGCTTTTAAGATTCTCTCTTTTGTCTTTTGCCCTTGGCATTTTAAGTATGATGTGTCTTGGTGTGTTCCTCTTTGGATTCCTTTTGTTTGGGATTCTCTGTGCTTCCTGGACTTGTAAGTCTATTTCTTTCACCAGGTAGGGGAAGTTTTCTGTCATTATTTCTTCAAATATGTTTTCAGTATCTTGCTCTCTCTCTTCTTCTGGCACCCCTATAATTCTGATGTTGGTTCACTTAAAGTTGTCCCAGATGCTCCTTACACTATCTTCACACTTCTGGATTCTTTTTTCTTTTCTCTTCCAGTTGGGTGCTTTTTGCTTTTTCATGTTTCAAATCTTTGACTTGATTATTGCAAACCTCTAGTCTGATGATGGATCTCTGTATAATATTGCTAAGTTTATCGGTGGCTTCTAGAAAATTCTTGAAAAACCTTAAAAGCGTAGTTCTGAACTCTATATCCAGTAGTTTGCTTTCCTCCATTTCTGTCATTTGTGACCTGTTTCTTTGTCTCTGCATTTTGGCTGCGCTGATGGAGTGGTTTCTGCACTAGGTGTCCTATAGGGTCCAGTGATTCAGCCTCCCCAATCACCTGGGCTGGACACTCTTGTTGTACGCCTTTGAAGCCTGGTTGCACAGTCTTGTTGCAGTAATCACTGGGAGGAAATGACCTGCAGGCTTTTCTCCTCGTTGTTTGGGGTTTGGAACTTTTGGAGTTCTGTCCCAGCTGCAGTCCCTCAGGCTATGCTGCAAGCAGGCAGGTGCACAGCTTGGGCGGGGTTGTAGGTGGGGTGGGGTGTGGTGTGGTCTCAGAATCGCTGGAGCAGAGCAACCCGCAATGGCTGCCCTTCCGCTGACTCGCAGCCTCTTCCGGACCTGGAGCCTCCAAGCCCTGGGGTCTGCGTGCCTCTGAGTCCCCGAATCTCCACGTCAGTGATCGCTGCGAACAGCTCTGCTAGAACGCCACTGATCTTCCGGCCTGTTGCCAGACAGCCCACACTGCGTTCAGCGCAACCCCGGAGTTTATAATCTCCTTCCAAGCCGCGGATCCAGGCACAGCTGCCACCCTTTCACCCGCGCCACCGCTTCCATTCCATGCCTCCGTACCTCTCAGTTTTGGCACCGGGAGCCTCTACCCAGTCTCAATGCACTCCTTCTCCTGACTTCTAGTTGCAAAGCATCGCCTCCCTTGGTTCCAGAGGATGGCCTTTCACTGTATAGTTGTATTTCTGCAATTTAGTTGTGGAGGCTGCACATCTAGGTACACACCTCATGCCACCATCTTGGTTCTCTCCTGTCATTATTTTTTTAAACAGGTTTTCAATTCCTTGCTCTCTCTCCTCCTTCTGGCACCCTCATGAAGTGAATGTTGGTACGTTTGATGTTGACTCAGAAGCCCCTTAAACTATCCTCATTTTTTTGGTGTTCATTTTTCTTTTTGCTGTTCTAATTGGGTGTTTTTTGCTACCTTATGTTTCAAATCGCCGATTCAATCCTCTGCTTCATCTACTCTACTGTTGATTCCTTCTAGTGTTTTCCTCGTTTCTGTTATGTAATTCTTCATTTCTGACTTGTCCTTTTTATGTTTTCTATCTGTTGAAGTTCTCACTGAGAACTGCTTTCAGAGCTGCTACCCTAGTGCTGGAGCTCAGAGCTAATAAATCTGTGCACAGGCCCTTTAAGAGGAACACTTGGGACTCCCAATAACCTTCCCTCACTCACCCACAATCCCAACTGGTTTTCACAGCTGGAGGTTATGGGGGCTTCTCTTCCAGACACTGGAACCATGGACTGGGATGCATGGTGTAAGGTTGGAACCCCTCTCTTTTGAGGGGAGACCTCCATAGCTGAGATATCCCTCCTGATTTTTAATCACCCCTCCTACCAGTCTCATGTGGCTTCTTCTGTATATCCTTAGCTAGGGGACAGCTTGCTCAGCTAAATATCAGGTAGTTTTCAACAGGTTGTTCTTTAGTTTAAATTCTGATCTGGTCATGGGAAGATACAAGTACCACATTTACCTACTCTGCCATTTGACCAGAAGCCGTATCTTCTTTCCTATATCACTGATTTTTCCCATTGGTTTAGAAATATTCTTTCTGAAATTTCTAATAGTACAAATGGAACATAGCAAATGGCCCAGTTTTTCTGTAAATTATTAACAAGAAATTTCAACTGCCACAAAAAGCTAACAAATTTGTATCATAACAAAGATCTCAGGTACCTAAATATTGTTGTATTTCATTAGACACCAAAGTGACATTGTATCCTCATAGTTCTTACACAGCACTATATTAGTTACATTTTACTTGATCCTTTAATACACTCGCTATGCCTTTTACTATAGAATCCAAGGATGCCTGGCACATTGTGGGCACTCAAAAAATGTGTACAAATGACACAGACTAATTGACAGGCACCTTGGAATGAAATGAAACTGAATTTTGTCACCACATCAATAATCTACTGTTTGCACAAAAGAATCTTCCTGCTAAGGAAGCATCAATTCCTGGACACCTATATCCACAGAATAAATGTTACCTATAATTTTGTAGGATGCTGTCCAGACTTTTCTCCATACACATCGTTTTATGATTTTAATAGTGTAGCAATTGTGACAACAGTAAAGATAACTTCCAGAATGTAGCATTTACTGTGTGCCAAAAAGGATGCTAACCATCACCTCATTTACTCCTCACAATACCCCTAAGAGGTAGGGATTAAAAGCCCCACTCACAAAGAGGCTAATGCTTAGGGAGATTAAGTCACTAGCTCAAGGCCACAAAGACAATCATGGCAGAGCTGAGGCCCCATACCTATACTTGGCACAATGCCTGCTAATAGCATGCCTACTTGGTGCATGATGGCGGAGACGAATGTGAGGAACATTTTTTCCAAGGTGGCCCATTCCTGAACATCTGGATGATGCCAAATGCTAAGGGGGCTCTGGACCCAGGAAGTCTACTAGCTAAGGGCTCTGCTTTATCCAGCGTGGCCCCCTGGTCCTAAAAGCCTGCCAGGCACAAAGGGTTGCATATCTTACCTCTTCTCAGCCCATTCTAGGATGGGGTCCCACTCGTTCTTTTGAAGTTCCACTAATGTCTCTGGCTCTTCAACCCTGTAGCTAATTCATTGCAAAAATCACCTTCATTAATAAAAAAGTACAATTCCTTCGTTCAGTGACAGACAACAGAAAAACACAAAAAGCAACAGCAAAGAGGACTTCACCCCTGCCCCAGCCCCACAAATCTTTCCCCTAAAGCAGTGGTTCTCAAAGTGAGGCCTTAGGGCCAGTAGCAGAGCACCATCTGGGAACTTAAGAGCAAGTTCTCAGGCCCCACCCCATCCCTACAGAAAGCAGAACCTCTGGAGGTGTTTTCACAAGCCCTCTAGGGGTTCTAATGTGAGCCTGAGTTTCAGAACCACTGTCCTAAATGTCCCTAATTATGTGATGGGTCAAGGCTGCCAGCACTAGTCAGCACCATTCTAAACACTAACACTGTACCCTCAGATCGACGCAGTCCTAGGATGCTGACCATAACTGCTACAGGGAACTGTCACTGCATCCCTACCTACCTGCACTCCTTCTAAGGGAGTGTGTTCCTGGCCACAGACCAAGATGCCTATTTTGACTTCATGAGTCCACTTGCCTCCTGGCTGAGGATGCAGCTGCTGCCATCGAGGCCTGACACCACTTGATGCCACACTACACTACTTGTTTTGAATAAGAGACACAGAGATGGAGTCAGCTGAGGAGAGCTTAGCTGCAAGGCTTCATAGGACATGAACCCAAGTGGGCACTGTGGAAATCAGTCTGGTGTGAGCAGAGGGGAGCAGAGAGATCAAGAGAGTGTAAGCAAAGCTGGGCTGCTGAGGAGCAGACAGGTGTGCTGACTCTCCCCCAAGGCAGAGGGAGGAACTCCGGTAGCCAGTCTTCCAGCTCCATAACAGGTGACCAACTGTCCTTCATTTCCTATCAGGACCCCTGTATGGTTTTTAAGAAAACCTTTTTATTGAAGCTAAGTTGAATGGGTTTCTGTTCCCTACAATCAGATGTGGGGACTTTCTGACTAGCAACTCAAAGCTGGCACTGCTGGCCGCCGCTCCAGGAGGCACTCCCCCTCAGCCCCACTGCTGACTTCACTGCCATCTGTGAGAGCTCAGCTAGCGGGGACGGTGCAGCTCGGCCCCTTCAACGCTGCTTCAACTTTCCCTCAACATCACTAACCAATCAGCTAAAGAACAGAGAAGGAACTCCTTCGGCCTGATGCCTTCAACAGGGACGTAGTTCTTTCCCTGCCTTCGGACTCCGACTAAAAATTGGCTCATTCCAGCTCTCAGCCTGCTGGCACGCAGACGGATACATGGCAGCTTTCATGGGCATCCAGTTCACCCACTGAAGACCTAGGGATTCTCAGTCTCCAGTCCTGTGAGTCATTGTTTATAATAAACCTCTGTGTGTGTGTGTGTGTGTGTGTGTGTACATTTTTTAGGCCTTCGGAACCGGACTGAATTATGCCACCAGCTTTAATTCTCTAGCTTGCAGGTTGTGAGGCTGCTTGGCCTCTAAAATTGAGTGAATCAATTCCTATAAACAAACAAACTATAAATAAAAATGAACATAGAGAGGATGGGAAGATTTAGAAGTGGAAGAAGCTAGCTCCTGAATATCAGCATCTGGCCATCCTGTGTCCAGGCTGACAAGTAGTGAATGGCAGGGATGCCAACGTGAGACTGTGCTGGTAGGCAGAAGTCCAGGGTCAGAGGCCTTGCTGGGGATTGGCAAGTGACTCTTGGTCCTGGAGCCTACAAGAGCTGCATACGCCACCACCCCTCACCCCACCCCCACCCTGTTCCAGCTGAGGGATGGCTGCTGGGCTGCGGAAGAGCTGTGCCCAGGGTCTGACACCCGCAGCCAGGAGCTCTTCCTCGGGGTTTGTCAGCTAGCTTGCTCTCCCTGCCCAGTGAGGTAGAGGTAAAGGAAAAGGGCCTGCCTCTTCTTCTACTGATAACTGGGTAAATGAAGCAAAACAGCCCAAGGAACTCACTAGGTCCAAGAGGAACGCTCATCTAAACGTCAATTACCAGATGGTGTCGGTGTCCAGAAACTTCACAGCTGCCCGGATCAGCTGGTCCTTGTTTCGCTGTGTTGGGTTGTCTAAAGACGTGTTGCACAATGTGGTCTGAATCAAAATGCAGAAAGCCCTGTCACCACCCACTGGGCCCAGGCAAAGCACTGCATTCCCGAGGACACTGTGTGCAACCCACAGCATCACAGAGAACCAGCCACTGACACCCAGCAAGGAGCAGTGCCAAAGCCTTTGACCCATAGCCTCAGCTGCAGTACATGTAGTGAGAGGTTGCTACAGCAGGTTCCGTGCCAACAGAGCGCTGTGTGAGAGCTCATGGGACTCACAGAATGTTCACAGAGGCCCTAGCATTAGTGTACTTCCCAAGGTCTCATAATCTTTTCCACTAGACTCTGCTGCATTCAGTCGAATCCTCACAACAACCCTTTGGATAGGTGCCATTATACCCATTTCAGAGATGTGGAAATGGAGTCCCAGAGAGGTCAAACTCAGGAAATAAGACACATAAGCATGACTAGAATTCAAATCTGACTGAAAACTTACCAGCTGCTCCATTCACACCTCAGGAAGCAGGGCAACAACTCAGCCAAACCAGAGCAGGATTATTTTCCAGACTGGCCTTGTCGACAGTAGGCTGCTTAGGAACCCTACCATAGCTTGTAGCCCCATCACCCTATGTCGTCAGACAGTCCAAAGGAGCAGCCAGCACACTGAGGCTGTGAAGGTGTTGAGGAAGCGTGCCTGGTACGCAGGCCGAGCCCGTGGGGACAGAATGACAGCACCAACTCCAGTGTTGACTGCATGCTCTCTCTGTAGGTGCCAGGGACCATACTGAGGCCTTGCCATGGGTCAGCTCACCCCGTCTGACCACTGCTCCATGGCTGGGTACTGTTATCACCCACCTCTCACAGATGGTAAACAACGGGGCTGAAAAGGGGCAGTAACTTGCCCAAAGTTACGGTTGGGAAGCTGCAGGGCCTGAGCCCAGCCTAGCCGACCCTTTCTCACTGCTCTAGCGCCTCAGTGAGCCACCCTGTGTGAATGCGGCAGCTCCACGGCAGTTCCTCACCTCACCCATCTGCCCCTTGGGTCCTTGAACCCAACCAACACTGACTGCCAATGTCACTTCACACACTAGTCAGACAGACATGGTCCTGCCACCCACAGCGCCAACATTAGACGCTGTGCTGCTGACGGCACCGAGCCAGCTGCGTGGCAGAAAGACAGCTGGGCGGTTAGCGGGGCACATCTGCCTGAGCCCAGAGGGCAGCCTGCCCGCCAGCACAGCGCGCTGAGCAGGAGAGTGCAGGTGGCCAGGCCACAGGGGGGAATGCTTGGCACATCCGAGGAGGCAGACGAGGCTGCAGGCTTTATTGCATCCCCCAGGGCTTTAGTGCAATTTGGGTAGGAGTCTCCCAAGTTTTGCCAGGTGCCTAGAAAGCCAACAGCAGGCATCGGAGTACAGGTGTGTGAACTTATTACCAGATGCATGGTGTAGAACTTGATGGTGTCCTGCTGCGAGTCCCACTCGGTGGCCACTGCGATGGCCAGGGCCTCACTGGGGACAGTAAAGAGCTTGGCTTGGGGAGTTTTCAGCTTCCTGTGGTCCAGGTTTATCTCAAAGCCGCCTTGAAAGAGCAAATGAAAATCTCTCAGGGACTGTTAAGTGGAATCAAGTGACCATTCCATATTTAGCTACTTGAACTGGTGCAGACAAAGACAACCCTGAGTCCCTCAGTGGAGGGCTTACAGGAACATATCCGACACAAGTGCGAAGGGTCATCTCACCACCCAACTGGCTGAGATGAAAAATGTTTCTACCCATCCACAGGGGGAAATAAAAAGAGGCAGTCAAAATTTCAGACACTCACCTTCACCCTGTGTGATGGTGACATTCTGATAGAATCTCTTCCTTTCTGTGAGAAAGATTTTTCAAAAAGGCAGTTACAATCACGTTGAGACAGCTCAGGAAGCTTGCTAATGCTGACTGATTGGCTTGATTGTCCTATCACGAGTCAAGGTCTGCCCTACTCTATGCGGCATAATCAACAGCTTCTGATTAAAGCTGGTGGTTCACTCTCCAGGGAGAAGGGAGGAATGGGACAACTGGTCAAGGCCCCGCCAGCCCAGGGACAGTCTGATCAGTGTCATGAGCCTGCAGACCTTATACTCGAAAGACTTGCCCTGCACCTTCTGCTTTAACTCCTAAGCATGTTCCTCCCACTCCACCCTCACCAGTGCTGCCCAAATCTAAAGATGGTGTCTGAGTCTGATAAAGCCAGAGACGCACTCAAGGCAGAGTGGAAAGCCAGGGTGAACATGATGTGCATATGCGTGCCTGTGATGCACAAGCAGCAAGCAGAGATCCCAGGAGCATTTCCCATCCCCGAGACTAATCAATTAACCTAATTAACCAGCTTGCCTGTGTATTCAACAGGAACTCCAAACATTTCCTTTAGGAAGGAAAAACCTGTGTCCTGTTCTTCTGACAGTAACTTGAATAAAATCTTACATGAAAATATAAATACATTCTCCTTTTTCACCTGGGGGATTAAAAACCAAGAGTACTGCATCAGGAATTATGCAGATTCCTTCAATTAATAAAGAACAAATAGGTCACATTTTGGAAATTATGAACCATAATCTAGTCCTTACCATTTTGTGATAAACAAAATCATTCACTCCTTCATTCATTCAGTGTTTGTTCTTTCACATATTCATCAGGTACCAAAAGCCTTCAGAGTCTGACTAAAGTCAGTTATTGGAAATGATGATGTAGCCCTTTCTCAGCTGCCGGTAAGGTGCTCGGTTCTTCCGAGGAAGCTAAGGCCACCTTGGGGTGAGGCCCTCACTTCATCCGGCGACCGCTGCCCAGCACTCACCTCACCATGGCCTGTCTTGGAGCTCGCCTGCATCTACTCGGCCCTGATCCTGCATGACGATGGTGGAGGACAAGATCAATGCCCTCGTTAAAGCAGCTGGTGTAAATGCGGAACCTTTCTGGCCAGGCTTGTTTGCAAAGGCTCTGGCCAATGTCCACCTGGGGAGTCTCATCTGCAATGTAGGGGCCGGTGGACCTGCCCCTGCTGCTAGTGCTGCACCAGCAGGACGTCCTGCCCCCTCCACCGCTGCTGAGGAGAAGTGGAAGCAGAGAAAGAAGAATCTGAGGAGTCTGATCATGACATGGGCTTTGGTTCTTTTGACTAAACTGGCTCTTTTGTAACACAGTCAATAAAAGCTGACCTCTGTTGCCAAAAAAAAGAAAAAAGAAAATGATGATGTAACATGAAGGAAAAGGATATTCATTAGTTTTTGAAGTTTTTTCCTTTAATTGTTTAAAATATGTATTTTTATTGATTTCAGAGAGGAAGGGAAAGAGAGAGACAGAAACATCAATGATGAGAGAGAACCATTTATCAGCCACCTCTTGCAGCCCCCTACTAGAGTTGGAGCCCACAACCCCGGCATGTGCCCTGACGGGAAACTGAACCATGACCTCCTGGTTCATAGATTGACACTCAACCACTAAGCCACACTGGCCAAGCTCAGTTGAAGTTTTATTAATTCAAATAGACTATGGAAACAAAATGTGGTTTATATAGCAAGGGATGGCAAGAGAGTATCTGGTCTTACTACAAACATTATATTTTTATGTTTTGCACAACATTTTTTTTTTATGAATCTCACTTGCTATCATTAATGCTTACAACATGAAATTATATTCCCATAGTTGCACTTACTAAAATAAGACCCAAACTAGTTTCCCACAAAATATATTTGTGCCAACTATGTATCAGGTACTTTGAATAAAACAGTGAATAAAACAAAAATCCATGTCTTCATAGAGTTTAAATTTTCTTTTTAAAGTGATCAGATCTGACAGCCGAGATGCTGCTACATTATTATAGCACAATTTACCATCTTCATCTGAATTCATAATACTGAGTCTCTGCGTTTACATTTCCTTACTCTATAGGCTGCCAGTCATCCTCAGATGGCAGGTGCGAGCGTCTGGAGGCTCCTTGTGTGTGTCTGAAGGTCTGGATCAAGGCACCCAGATGACAGCCAGGATGCTCTCCAACGTCTGGCTGGGCAGCATATCTACAGCCAGACCAAGCCAGAAGTGGGAAGAGCTTTGAAAGCTCTGACTCATCACTGGGGGGGGGGGGGGGGGATCCTCCCCTGAGCAGGAAGTGTCAACGGAGAGCATTCTAGCACACTGCACCACACAGCCCTGGGCAATGGGTCCAGGAGACCTGGGGGCCAAGGAATGGACTCTTGACAGCACAAGCTGAAGCATCCAAAGATAGCCAGGCAGCAGGGTTTCCCACGAGAGAAGTCTCTTTTGTTTTTTTCTTTTTTCCTGCTTTGCAAGCCAGGCCTTGGCTCCTCTACCCGGGCCAGGCCCACTTCTTTATCTGTGAAGGGGAAGAAAAAGCCGGAAGGGAGTGGAATGGATGCAGGGCCAAGGAAGGGGCAACCAAAATTGTTCAAAACAGGAGAAAACCAAGAGATAACAACTGGGCAAAAGGAGCTCAAAGTCTGCTGGGCTTATGTGTGCGTGTTTTAGACAGGTGTTCTCCTGAACGCAGCAGTGACAGGTAGAGGGCTAGCGTCAGGCTTGCAAGTGCTGAAATAAACCTTTCTAGGAAGTGTGGTAAGTCCTGGCAATAGGACTCAAAGTTCACCCCCACCCTGGAGGGACTAACTCTCCTGCAGGAAGACAGACACCAAACCAGCCAAACAATAAAGGGGCATGATGGCCAAAGTCAAGGAAGAGACACACGCGGGGAAGCTCGGCCCCCTTGTGGGCTAAAGGGAGAGCTCCCAGCAGTCAGTTCCATCTGGGACCTGCAGAGGAAGGAGTCAGTCAATCTGCATGGATGGATTCATTTTTGGAGGGTGTGTATGAAAGAGTTTCTAGCAGAGGAAACATCTTACACAAAAGTCTGGGGCCTCAAGAGAGCACAGAGTTTTGAAGAACTAGAAAGAGGGTCAGGAGAAGACTGTAGCTATCAGGCAGATGCCCAGAGGGGGTAGGTTACAGTAAGGAGGACAAAGGAAGTCAGGTAAGGAGTTCTCATAGGCAAATATGATCTGGAAAATTAATTTGGCAGGAGTCACGTGCCCCAACAATGACAAAAGATAAAAATTCTTCACTTGGGCTCTCAAAGGTCTTGGGTCACATAAGACAAATCATGAGGCCACCAGAAGCCCATGAACCTCCCATAGTCTCCATGAATACAGGGTTAACGGACAGCAACAGGAGCACCATCGTTAAAGGTGAAGAAACAGCCTAACCTTGCAGGAGCACACAGAACTCGGGTCTATTTTGAGTATGAATCACTCCCTTTACAGAACATCTGTTTGTGGCAAAAACACACCAAGTGGCTTTTAAGAGACAATTTCGTGGACTATGTAGATACAAAGAAATGGGTATGTAAGGAAATATTGACTTTATAAAGCTGACCACAGGAAAACAGGCTTACAAGCAGAGAGAAGTTAAGAAAACACGCTCCTATGAAGAGTGAATTGGAAATTAATGTGCATTGGGTCCCAGTTCCTGTGAAGTTGTTTCACTCCATATAAAAAAAACAGGCTATTTTCTGTGTCACTAGCCCCTACATTGCTCCAGCAAATGATCTTTGTATCAGCCCCAATTACCCTGCTGGCCTTTGCTTTGTAAGAACTACAACTCCCGCTGTGCACCAAGAACAGAAGTGCCTTCTTAAGGCTAACACCTTTATCTTTTTAAACAGTGCCATCTGGCGGGACTTAAGCCTTGAAACTGAAATTCTCTAGGGATATGGCTCCATCATAATGGGAGGAGAGGGGGCTCTGACCAACTGCTTCTGGTTTCAAAATTTTTCAGGCCAACAATATAAAGAACTCTTACAATTCAACAATAAAAAGACAAATAATAAATTAAAAATGGTCAAAGGATCGGAACAGATATTTCCCCAAAGAAAATATACAAATGTCCAATAAGCACATAAAAATAGGCTCAACATCATTCACCACCAGGGAAATGCAAATCAAAACCAGGATGGCTGTGATAAAAAAGGCAGATAATGACACGCGCTGCGAGGATGCGGAGAACTGGGACTTTCACGCACCGCTGGTGGGAATGCAAAATGGTGCAGCCACCTGGGAAAGCAATGTGTTAGTTCCTCAAAAGGTCAAACAGTTACCATTTGACCCAAAAATTGTACTTTTGGAATATGAGGGATGAAAACATATGCCCATATAAAAACCTGTACACGAATGTTTATAATAACGTTATGTAAGACAGTCAAAAGATGGAAACAACTCAAATGTTCATCGATAGATGAATGGATAAGATGGAATGTTATTCAGCAATGAAAAAGAACAGAGTACTAATACATGCTTCAACTTAGGTAAGCCTTAAAAACATTCTAAGTGGGGGGAAAAGGCCAGTCAAAAAACACCAGATTCTATTTATATAAAATGTTCAAAATAGGAAAACCTATAGAAACAGAAACTAGTGGCTGCCTACAGCTGGAGGGCACAGGGTTTCTTTTTGAGATAATAAAAATGTTCTAGAATTGACTGCGGTGATAGTTGCATAATTCTGTGACTATACTAGAAACCATGTAATTGTACTCTATAAATAAGTTAGGAATAAGTAAATTATACCTCACTAAATCTGTTATAAAATTCTTCAGGCCGAATGTATCTGCCATAGCAATTAATATAAATGGGCTAAATGATTAATCACACTTTTTCCTAACTGTTGTAGAGGCTTGCAATTTTTTGTCTGTAATGAGATAAATAGTAAATATTTTAGACTTTGCAGGCCATTCCGTCTCTGTTGTAACTACTCAATTCTGCTGCTGTAGTGAAAGTAGCCCTAGACAATGTGTAAATGAAAGTGAGGCTGTGTGCCAATAAAACTTTAGTACGAAACAGGTGGCAGGCTTGATGCCTTATCTTCAGGTTCTCCCTCAATCTACCACAACCATGAGAAAGATGCCTCTGAGGTGGTGGACTCTGAGAAGCTAAATGACTTGTCCAGGTGACAGACAGCCTGCAGACGGAGCAGACAAGACTTCTAACCGTGACTTCACTGGACGTTTGCTCTCAGCCCCACGTGCTGCCCCTCTAGAACATGGTCCCTCCCAAGCAGCTGGTACAGCCTCACACAGGTCTCCTTATTGCAACGTCTCCTCTAACACCCAAGCCGCCCTTACTTAACCCCTCTCTCCTGACCAACTTCGATGGCCTGGCTGTTCCTATGAGGCCACGATCAAGCTACCTGCCAGGTGAAATCTCATCAAGGCGCCTTTGGATTTAACCTTCTGCCATTCCAAAGACTCTCAGAATCTCACTCCTGGCAAAGTCTCTGTGGGTCACTCACCGGCCTGGTTCACATAGCTCCCTCCCACTGCGCTTCATTATCTCTTTCATTCATATCTTCTTTCACAGTTGACTACCGCTTCCAGGAGCCCAACCTAGTAAACGTGCAGTAGAAAGGAAACGGAGCCCTGGCTGGGTAGCTTAGTTGATTAGTGTCGTCCCAATAGGCCAAGGTTGTGGGTTCAGTCCCTGGCCAGGGCACATGTAAGAATCAACCAATGAATGCATAAATAAGTGGAAACAAATTGATGTTTCTCTCTCCCTCCACACCCCCCCTCACTCACTCACACACACACACACACACACACACACACACCAATTGGAAAAAAAAATTCTCTAAAAAAAAATAACAAAGGAAAAGAAGATGGCAGATGAAGTACCACCATAATGGGAAGTGACATCCACTAACCTCAATTAACCCTCTACTTCTGCCAACTTAGATGAACCCACCTCTCATTTTCCTTTACACACTCACACAGACAGTCCAAGTGTGTGGGGTTTTCCCACAACCAACCCTGCAACACCACCTGGGAGTCCTCCAGTTCCATTAAGTTCTGACACTACCCACTTGGGAGTTCGTATCAGATCCCACATGTTGATGGTTGAGTTCCACAAGACTGCCCACCCCACCACCCCTTCAGATCCCTGTCTTCTCACCAACCTAACCGGCTATAAACCCGAGGTTCCAATGATGCCTCCTCAGGTTTGATTAAACACTAGAACAGCTCACAAACTCGGGAAAACATTTCACTTACCAGATTAAGGGTTTATTCTAAAAGGATATGACTCAGGAGTGGCCAGATAGAAGAAATGCATAAGGGAAGGTGCCTGGGAAGGGGCGAGGGGCTTCCAGACCCTTTCTGGACATGCCACGCTCCCGGCATCTCTGCACGTCCACCCCCCAGAAGCTCTCCGAACCTCTCCGAACCCATCGCTCAGGGGCTTAGGGAAGCTTCATGAAGTAGGCACACAGGCCATTCATGATCAAGCCCATTTCTAGCCCCTCTGCCTTCCCTGGAGGTCAGCGGGTAGGGCTGAAAGGTCAACCTTCTAAGCACATGGTTGGTTCCCATGGCAACCAGTCCCCATCCTTAGGGATTTCCTAAAAGTTACCTCACTGACATAAGCTTGGGTGTGGCTGACAGACACTCCTTTCCTCTGTCTCACTCGAGCTCCTTGAGGACTAAAGACCAACTATTTTAGCAAAAGATTCTCTCTGGCTTTTAGGAGCTGTGTGCCAGGAATATATATACAAATACATCTTCCTATTATATAAATACTAGAGGCCCGGTGCACGAAATTCGTGCACGGAGTGGGGGTGGTGGTGTCCCATAGACCAACCTGCACCCTTTCCAATCAGGGACCCTTTGAGGGATGTCCGACTGCCCATTTAGGCCCGATCCCACCGTTGGGATCGGGCCTAAACGGGCAGTCGACGTCCCTTTCATAATCCAGGACTGCTGGCTCCTGACC